>APFE030887734.1:71667-93441 GCA_000404065.3 Pinus taeda | reverse complement strand
TTTGGGCACTTCAACCCCAATCATAAATGTCCATAAACTGAGGGCTCCTAAGTCCCTAAAGGTGTTGCTTCACTGCCTAAAGGAACAAGGTCAACTGATTACATCATCTCCCAGAAGTTCTCTACTGAAAAATGCTCATAAATGGTCAAAACTGGACCATACTGAAAGCTCAATGCAAAGGATGTGATGCATATCACCTTCCTAGTGTACAAGGTGTGATGCATACTGATTTTCTCCTCTGTAGGGTGCGATGGTCAGGAATGGACAAATGGCAGGGACAGAAATGCAAGGTGGAAGATCATGGAATCTTCCAGAAGCTTCCCCTCTGACACTTGCCTCTCTGTTTTCGACCAGGGATGAGTAAGAGATCATCATTCTCCAAGTGGAAGCAGGAACTATGAGAGAGAGGACACTAATCAAGATCCTAGAAGATGACTCACCTCTCTGTAATCATCTATATATGGATCCCTCATCACAGAGATCCAAAGGCTGGAATTTTGTATCTTATAGAGAAGTGCTGTTGGTTTCCTGGTGTACATTCACAATGTTGGGTGATCTAAGCTTTACTTGAGGTGAAGAAGGGCTTCCTAGCTGGAGGATGATGCTGGGTCAGAGCATATGGTTGTAATCCTCTTGCTACTTTTCATCTTAATAAAGCTATTCTTGTTTTCTTCCATATTATTGTGTACATATGTCTGATCCCGTGTTACTTATAGACATAGATCCTTGTTTCTTCAATAGTAGTATGTTGCTGTGATTCCACAGGTTCTCTTTGAAGCTGGGAAAATGAAGAAGAAGCAGCGAAGCTCTATTAAGGAGAGGAAATCAAGCACAAGACTCAGGTTGGCCTTCTTGGTTCTCCTCTTTTCTATTTCCATAAAAGAAAACAATAGTAGACTTTACTTGTTTGTTTCTAAGATAGCCACCCATCTTAGTGGGAATAGCAACATCCGAATGGACACTATTCTCGGTAACATATTTGTTCTAATTGACTCTTTGTTTTTCTTCTCAGTTTTTCCCGAGGAATTCGCAGTGGGATTCACAAGGACCGCAATATCTCGTGTTTCATATCTTGAGGTCTCCATGGTGGATTCCTCTCTACTCCAGATGCTTGCAACATCTCCTCCAAGCCTCAGGCGCCACCTGGCCGGAGCGAGATTCCTCAGACCAGCATCCTTACTAGGTTCAATCTTCTTTCCTCGACTTGCTCCTTTCTCTCTGTGTGCCTTCTTCGGTGTCAAAGTTTTAATTCTTTCTTCACTCCTTAAGATATCTATACTCTTCACCCAACCAAGATTCCAGGAGTACCTGGAATCGGCTCTTACTGGGTCCCTACCTAACCTGGGCACCTTCCCTAGTCCTATATAATTTGGCATCCCTATTCTTTTGAGATTTAGGGGCAGTCAAAAAACATATTGACTATCAGAGATGGCATCGTTGCAATCCCCGGGCTACGTCGTCGATCCTCTACTACCTTTCTCTACTTCTGCTCTCGTTGTCGCCTTTTTCATGTAACTACCAACTGAATCTCTTCCCATATGTTTTATTCTCCTTCCCATTCTATCCTTCCATGTATCTACCCCCTGTCCTTCACATTTACTTTCCACTCTTTTGCCTACGTCTTCATGTCGGGATGCTGATCCTTCGTCCCTTCTCGCTCTAGCTCTCATTAACTCACACTTTCTTTCGGCTGCTCCTACCACACGTCCTCCTTCATTGTCCTATCACTTGCTGGCATCATTCTCCCGCTCTCCTGTTGGACCCCCTTCCATCCTCACTGTCTTCCTTTCCTGGCTCCACCGACCTTCTCTTGGGGCTTGCTCCTTCCCTGCCCTGTCTGTCCACCTTCCCTTCCCACTTTCCTCTCCCTCCACTTCCCAAGTTTATTCCTGTCCTTGCACTCACGTGGACGATGCCTGCCATTTCCCGGTCCCATCTCTGTTGGCCCACCTCCTTCGCGTTGCTACACCCCGATCAGGGGATATAACATAAGAAATTTGATCCACAAGTCCAAAATTAATTAAAAAGAGAATATTCTATAGATTTACAAAAAGTGTTATAAAATAGACACATACATCTTCACTTTACTCATTGTGAGATGAAGAAGAGAGGAGAAAAGAAATGTTCCCAAGCTTTATGCAAGGAGGGCAAGGAGTAGCAAGAGTAGATAAGCATCTTCCGAAGCCAAGGTAAGTCGAGTTTCATCTTTGAATAATTGATTTACGCACAGGGTTTCATCATGACTGTAATTTTATTAAGAAAAAATATGTTTTTTTTTTCTTATGTTGCTTCTCAGTCCTTGGGATGGATTGTGGAAATCTAGATTTCGAAGCCACAATTACATTGATGTGATCTCGTACCATGATTGATATTACCCTATTCGAGCATAGCGACTAGGTCAATTTCTCATTTTTTGTGGTCTATGGTGAAAATTTCCCCAAAATCCCATTTTTATCTTAGGGTTTGATAGTGAAATGCGTATTTTTTGTGCAACCATGATCACTATTGATATATGTATAGTTTATTGTAGGAGAAACCATAATAGTGTGGAGGGGAAGAGAGTATGTTCAAAATGACATCCAAGCCATATGTCACCCATCGACATTATAAGAACTGAGGGATTGTGGATTATTAAAATACTTCAAGATTCCTTGTATGACCAACTAGCCACGTTTACTTCAACAAATAATAGATTGGTGGGATGCAGATAACCAACAATTTGTAGTAGGACCGAAGGTGTTCAGGCTAGGGGTGGAAAATATATATTTCCTCACAGGGTTGTCAAGGAGAGGGGCTCTAGCTATGCTGGTTAGTATGAGAAGTAGGACTGAAGAGACGGTAAGGAGTTACATAGAGCGATATTGCAGGCATTGTAAGGCTAGAAGGTGACAGGATTTTGACTGAGACCATAAAGGACCAAACATTTTGAACCTTAGAAGACACTATCACAGGGTTAGCAGGGACAAAGGTGCCACATGCAATGACCAAAGTACATATGGACATGCTAGTGTGATGTCTAGAGCCCACATTATTTAACTGGTGTGAGGGTGTCATGGTGAATGTCAAAGATCAAATTACTCGGGCGAGGAGAGGAAGAATAATTTTGTTTTGGTATGGCAACATGATAGTGTCAATTTTTATAGATAAGTCCCCAATGATGAGGCCAATGATATATTATGATTTGGCTCACCCACTGATGGAGTCTCACATGATGATATGGTGTTCCATGACGATGAGGTAGGAGGGTGTCCATGGTGGACACTAGTTTCCTCAATAGTACTTCAAGTCGATGAAGAGGTTTCCCTTGGAAAAAGATGGTTATGCTTATGATGGGGTAGATTTCCATGGAAACCTAGATATGGTCATGCACTTAGGGATATAGTGGAGTGATATAAGTACAATGTTTTAGAGTTTTTTAAATTTTTCGATGTTTTTGGGTTTTTAGAATATTTAATTTTGTTGTTGTCTTGGTATGGATACAAGGTTTCTAACATATAGTGCTTGTGATATGCAAATAGTTCACCAATTCATCCTGAGGGTTATTCTCCTTTGAGGAGAGGAGCACCATCGACCCAAGCCCAAGCGACACATGTAGCAGCCAGAGAAGATGATGCAAACGAGGAGTCATGAGAGTTCACTCGCAATGTCAAGGGATTGACACTAGGAGTTACGCCTAGGGGATAACAAAGAATCTTTGACATATGCAAAGCCATAAATTAAGGGTGACTTCCGCTCGTTGTGATGGTCTCCTTTAACAGATCCTGTAGGTTGTCCTATGTTACCATGAGCACCACTGACTAGGGATAGTGGTTTACATGGGGTTTTGATATTACTACATATGTATGGAATTATGGCTAGGGCCTTAGATTCCTATATTTTGAATGATGTACCCAACTCTGTTATGATATGATAAAACGACAACTTCTATGGTGTGTTTTTCGAACAAAATGTGTATTTTACAATGTTTGTTGTCACATGCATGGTTAAAAATTTAATGAGACAAATGGCAATATAACACATAATTAGCTAAAGAATCAACTAGTGTGTTTTGTTCTGTTGGAATGTGGAAATAAACAATATAATAAAATGATCATTCCAGGAGACGTACCTTCAAAAATAACATAATGTCATAGGATTACTCATAGAATAAATATAGTTTAGCTAAGACACTATGAGCTGGGAATCAAGTTGAAAAACCAAGTGGCATATTGCAAGGCGATTAACCTCAGTTAAGAGCTTGATGACAACACTATAATCTGCCACATTATTGGTGACCTGGTGAAGACAAACACCCCTTGAACTCACAAGCTCATTAGTGGGCTTTAAGATAATCAGAGTAGCGGAAGCTATGTTCAGAGTGTAATAACTTGCACAATATGAAATCTACGTAAGGGAGAGAGGGTGTTGACATTTTTCAAACAAGGACCAGGTACATGAATCACTCACATAAACCATCAAGAAACAAAGAACAACCAAAAAACCATCAAGAAAAAAGGAAAAACTAGAAAACCATCACAGCCACACCTATATAGAATATGTACAAAGGACCATGCACAAAAAATAAACATAGTAGCATTTATGGTAGAGGCCTTACGGGGCTTCGACAATGGATTCCCATCATAATCAACTAACATATAGGCCCATTTCTTGAGGACACATTTAATAACATAGGGACCATGTTATGCACTTGACCTACGAGAATAACAAAATGCCATAAATACGAAATAATATTCTGAGAAACTAAGAAATATCACATGAATTAAGACAAGCTGCAAATATATTTTATTATTCAAAAGCATAATAGAATGTTTGCTTGCCTCTTCGAGGGGGCAACCTCCAACAGAGTAGAGCCCAATTACAATAAAACTCGATGCTTCTTCCCTTGCTATCTAAGACTATTTATAGATTTATGCCATCCAAAACTATAACATAGGTTAACCACTTTATTTATTAAATATGGCCATTTTATAAATAATTATGGTCCCTTTTTTAAAATGCGGGCCAACTACTTACAGTTATTATTTATGTGGATAACCTCTTATGGGATTTATTGACTCAACTAAATATGACTCAGACAAGGTCCCTTGGGCTTATTACATAAATAAGGGGGTCAGGGTTGGACCCTAACATGCCCTACCCCATTAAAAGAAGCCTCGTCCTCTAGGTTAAAGCTATGGGAATTGCTGAAGAATAGTGGTTGGTTACCATGTCACATCTTCTTGAGAGGTGTCTTTCGACTTGATGAGGACTTCCTTGATCATGCAGTCACAAATATGTATTTTGTGAGTATCGAGGACCTGTTCGGGTTGGAGCCAAAGTGAACATTCCTCGTTTAATTTTGGTAGACTTGTTTGAACCCTACAATTGTTCCCCACAACTTTAATGAGGTAGGATACATGGAATTCTGGGTGGATTTTTGAAGTAGTTGGTAAGGCTAGTTTGTAAGCGGCTGCTCCTATATGCTGAAGTACCTGATAAGACCCATAAAATTTTGGGGCTAGTTTCTATTAGCCCTTTTATTTGAGAGAGGTCTTCTTATAAGGTTGGAATTGCAGGAACAACTGGTCGCCTACTTGAAATGACCTCCCTGAATGGTGTTGGTCGACCTATTGCTTCATTCAATTTTGAGCATGATGTATATTATCTTTAATTTGAGCGATCACGATGACACGGTTCTGCAGGAGCTGATCTACTACCTATACTTTGGAATATCCTGGGATATAGGAAGCTGGTGAAGGTGGGAGTTGGCCATAAACTGTCTCATATGGCATCATCTTAATGGCTTCATGATAGTTAGTATTATATGACCATTCAGCTAAAGGAAACCTCTGTACCCATTGATGTTGCTTGTCGGAAGTGAAGCACAACAGATAGGTCTCCAAACATTTGTTGACTGCTTCTGTTTGACCATCAGTTTAGGGATGATAAGCTATACTCAATTGGAGTTTCGTGCCCTATAGCTTGAAAATTTCTTGCCAAAAATTGCAAGTGAAAGTGGGGTCTCGACCAAACACACTAGAAATCGGCATGCCACTCATTTTGAGTATTTGGTCCATGAAAACTTGAGCCACCAATGTGTGGGTAAATGGGTGCGGTAGAACACAAAAATGAGCATATTTGGAAAGTTTGTCAGCAACCATCATGGTGACTGATTTGCTGTCTGACTTTGGGAGACTTGTAATGAAATCCATGGAAACATCTATCCAGATGAAAGAATAGAGTGGTAAGGGTTGTAAGGTTCCTACTATCTTGATCATTTCCCCTTTGTTTCACTTACATACTTCACATTCAGCTACAAAATTAAGAATCTCGTGCTTCACGCTGGTCCAAAAGAAAGAGCAGCGTGTTCGTGCATAAGTCTTTTGAAAGCCTGAATGTCCAACCACTGGAGAGGAGTGTAGCTTTTCCAAGATGTGGGGTTTGAGGGTGGAGTTATGGGACAAGACTACCCGATCCTTATATTGAAGAACCCCATCCTTCGAAGAGTAATACTTTAAGGAATTAGGATTTGCTCATAATCTATTAGTGAGTTGGGACATAGAGGGGTGGGAGAACCATTCATGACGGGATGCTTCAATCCAATATGGTATGGGTAGAGAGAGGGATGACATGGTTCCCTCTTCCTCAAATTGGCGCGATATGGAATTGACCACTACATTGTCACTCCCCTTCTTATAATTTATCTCATAATCACATCCTAGCATTTTTGTGAGCTATTTGTTTTGCTGTGGCTATGATAGATGTTGGTCTAGGAAATATTTTAGGCTATGATGGTAAGTGCGGATTTAGAAACAATGGCCCAATAAGTATGGTCGTAAAGTGTCTACTGCAAGAAAGATGACCATAATTTCTTTCTCATATGTAGATTGACCTAGACGTTTTCCAGTGAGTTGTTGACTAGAGAAAGCCAATGGTCTACCTTCCTACATTAATATTGCATCAATGCCCATACATGAAGCATAAAATTCAATCAAAAAAGGCTTTGTGAAGTCTGGTAACGCTTATACTGGAGTGGAGCACATGGCCTATTTGAGAGCCAAGAAGGCGTGTTGGGATGCACCGGTCCAAAGAAATGAATTTTTCTTGAGAAGATTAGTGAGGGGCTGGGAAGTGCGTTCATAATTGCTGAATTTTTTTTGATAATAGCCTGTGAGACTCAAGAATCCTCTCAAACTCTTCAATATTTTTGGTTGGGGCTAATATTGAATTGCCTGAATCTTTTTTGGATCAATCCTCACTCCTTCACAACCCACATTTTCTCCCAAATACTCTAATTACTCCATGCCAAAGGAACACTTGGATATTTTGACAAATAATTTGTGATTTTGGAGAAGTTGAAATACTTGGTCAACATGCTAATGGTGTGTGTCCCATGTTATTTTGTAGATGAGAATGTCATCAGAAAAGACCAAGATGAATTTTTTGAGATATAGTTTCAAAAGGTGGTTCATGAGGCTTTAAAAAGTGGATGGGGCATTGTAGAGACCAAATGGCATGACTACAAATTCATAATGGCCTTCATGAGTTTGGAAGTTTGTCTTGGGAATGTCAACTTCCTTCATTTGTATTTGGTGATAGCCCGAGAGAAGGTCCATATTGGCAAAAAAATTGGCACCATGTAGTTCATCAAGCAGATCACCAACAACTGGAATAGGAAATTTATCCTTGATAGTGAGCTTGTTAAGGGCTCAAAATTCATGAGACATGCACCATTCACTGTCTTTCTTTAAAACCATGAACACTGGAGATGAATAAGGGCTGGTGCTAGGCCGTAACACTGGCTTTGAGGATTTCCTTGATGAGTTTTTCAATATCGATAGGGGTAAAAATTTGGCGGTTGGGTACCTAGGAGGAAAGAGATGCTATAATCATCTTCATCCCTAGAGGGTGGGAGTTCCTTAGGTTTGTCAAATATCTACTGGCAGCGATCCAATGCCTGTGTCATATAGGAATGAAGTTAGGTGGAGTGGATTCAATGGCATGGATGGCATTAAATTGTGCTACTCTTGCATGATGGCCCTTTTTTAAAAGCTTCTCCATTCGATGTGAGTTGATGATAGTAGGAGTGCCTACCTAGAGTCCTTGTAGTATTTGAGTGTGTTCGTTCTACTTAAAGCTCACATATAACTCCTAGAAGTCCATTGTGATAGGGCCCAATGTACAGAGCCATTAAGCACCTAGGTCAATGTCTCAACCACCCATTTCAATGGAAAACATGTGGGTTTTGTGGAGATAATCCCCCATTTTAAGCTAAATATTCTTACAACATTCTTCACATTTCATTGTCCCCCCATTAATGATAAGGAATTGGAAATTATAAATGAACGACTTCTGCTACTCTCTTATGGACAAAGTTATGTGTGTTGCCACTATCAATCAACACCACTACTAGCTGATGTTTAAGAAAACCTTGTTTTTTAGAGTTTAGGGAGAAGAAATGTCAGCCAAGGCATGGAGTGAAATAATGATCTCATTTGGCGTAGATGTAGTATCAATGTCTAGGGATGTTAGGGGTTAATGCTCTTCCTCCTTAGGCACTTCAATGGATGGAGCTTCATCGACAAAACTGTTTTTAGCATTGATTTGAAAGAATTTTGGTTCCTTGGATTTATGTCCCCGAGACTCATTTGTCATCGCAGTAGTAGAGTCCTTGTTTCATTCTTTCGGCCATTTTTGCTGGTGACACCTTTTGAAACTTTTGTGTTTGGGTGGGGAATGTAGCCGAGGTGGGACGTTCCTGTGCTATGAACTTTTAACGATTGGATTAGGGATTTAAAGTGACTCCGACCTCTAAGGCCTTGTTGCATGCTTCTAACCAAGTAGTTGGGTGATGCATTTTGACATGGGCTTGGATGGATTCCTTTAGGCCATTGATAAAACATTTCAAGTAAAAGGCATATCCTAGTCCTTTAGTCTAGATGGCCAATTTTTCAAAGGCTGTAATGTAGTTCCATACTATACCCGTTTGCCTAATCTTAGTGAGACAACCCTAAAATTGAGATTCCTAATTAAAGCGGTCATAAATGGTTTTTAAGAACATGTTCCAAGTTGGCCTCCATGGATAGAATTTATGATGCCACTGCCACCACTGCCATCACCCTTGGTCCAGGTAAAGAGCTTCCACATGTATTTTAGTGTCATAATCCCATATATTATTAAGGTGGAAATATTGTTCCATTTGTGCCACCCATACTTCTAGGTTAGAGCCATCAAATTTGTACATGTCTAGCTTGGGTGTTTGGTGGCTCGAATATTGGTGACCTCCATGGAAATGAATGTGATGTTTTGATTCTCCTTCTATGTGTGCATCAACACTATGTTATTCCCTCATGGTTTCACGAGACGTCCTCAGGGATTCCAATACTTGTGTGATTTCATCGTTAATGGATGCCTAGAAGTCATTAAATTTTCCTTGTGGGCTTCAACTTTCTCTGCAGTATTCTCTGCAACCATAACTTGAGACCTAGTATTGTACATACACTATACTCGCTCAAATTTTGATCTTACTTAAGAGTAGTATGGTTGGAAAGAGGGCAAGCTCATGAGTCTAGTGATGTGGGCCACTTGAAGTCACGTCGTAATTTTTTTTGGACAACATGAAAATTGTAGGCTTATTGGTGAATGGTTCCACTGCGATCAGCTCGTCATCTTGAATCTTATGGGATAGGTCTCTTGCAAGTGCCCCATGATGGACTAGACTTATTTTTTCATAGTTCGAAAGGAGTTTTACTCCCAACTGATCAATATCGCGGTGGCCAAAATCCAAAATCCTTGATACTGCCAAATATCCTGCGAAAATCAGGGATGGATTATGATAGCAGAAACCCCAACGTCTCAACACTGCAAAATGTTCTGCGTCGATATGGTCTAGACTATAGTGGCCAAAACCCTCCCTGCAAAAATAATTTTATCTGCATTATGAAAACCCCAAAATGACAAAACCCCAACTGGTGGATCTGATCTGGACAACAATGGCTGAATCCCAATAGTTGGATCTGATCTGGACAATGACGACTGAATCCCAACTACTAGATATTATTTGGACGAAAAGGTCGGGGGTGATCTTCAGATAGCTGAGGGAACTATGGTCACAAAGGAGTGTCAGGTGCTATAGATCACGATATACATAGGGGTCCAACGGTAGTACTCGACCTAATCTTTCAGAGCGCTAACTAAGGAGGATCAATCATACCCTTAGCCGTACTTCCTGACTACCCTATTGTATGTGTGAGTAATCTTTCAGAATGATGTTCTTAGTGTACTTTAGAATAAAGACGATCAATGACTTATCTAAGGTTAGGTTTTAGGTTACCTTGGGGGAGGATTTCGATATACCCAAGGGTGCATGGAAGTGCAGTCCGTGCGCGGTTCTGTCTAATGCGCTACTACTTGAAGGGGTACCCACAGGGGTTACAAGGGAGTCCAACAAGCATGAACGCCTCTTGTAGTTCCTATGTGCATGCCTCTCAAAACCTATAGGTTTATGCGCTCAATGATAGATCCCATGGTTTAAAGACATTGAAACACGTCTCTAGCCTAAAAATAATTTTTGCAAAAATTAAAGATACAACTGGCCATAGAAAATGCTTTGATACCACTTGTTATGAACTTGACCTGTGAGAATAACATAATGCCACAAATACAAAAGAATATAGCCAGAAACTCAGAAATATCACATGAATTGAGACAAGTTGCAAAGATATTTTATTATTCAAAATCAGAATACAATGCTCACTTGCCTCTTCGAAGGGGAAACCTCCAACAAAGCAGAGCTTGATTACAATAAAACTCGATGCTTCTTCCCTTGCTATATAAGGCTATTTATAGGTTTATGTCATCCAAAACCCTAACTACTAGTGGTCCCTTGCATAACATGGGTTAACCCATTTATTTATTAACTATGCCCCATTTATAACTAATTGTGGTCCCTTTTCTATAATGTAGGCCAACCACTTACAATTATTATTAATTCAGATAACCACTTATATGTTTTATTGACTCAACTAACTAACTATGAATCAGACGAGGCCCCTTGGGCTTATTACATAAATAAAGGAGTTAAGGTTGGACCCTAATAGAACATGCCACAAGGGTTCAAGGTTACCTGCTCCTAAGTTATCATGGTCTTAATCATAGGCCAAAACCAAGTCGCCTTCAGAAAATACACAGGGTTGAACAAATTTATCATATTGGGTCTTAACGAATTTCTTATGAGTTTCATTATTAATCAGGGTGAAAATGCATTTTTCATCTAGATAGGAAAGTTGTAAGAGATGTTCTTCCTCGACTGAAGTGTGAGGAAGCAGTTCCATGACTAGTTCAAGGGAAGAGATTTCACAATAAATAGGAAGAACAAACTCCACTCCATAAACCAGTTGGAAAGGAGTAAAGCTTGTGGCAGATTTGATAGAGCTTCAATATGCCCATAATGAAAAAAAGAGCATAAGGTGCCAATTTGACTTGTGATTCCCTACCATCCAGCATAACATAGTTTTCAAGACACGATTGATGGCATCTACTTGACCATTAGCTTGAGGATAATCGGGGGTTGAGTGTTCATGACAAAAACAAAACTTGGCACCTATTTCTTGCATCATATGATTTTGAAAGTGTTTACCATGATCAATAACAATTTGTTTAGGCACACGGAACCTAGTGATGACATGGTTAAACAAGAATAGTGCCTCAATCATTGGACAACAACAATAACTACCAAAGCCAACTTCTCAACATGGAAATAACAAATCTCGAGATTAAGGAGGCCTTCACTAAGATAGTAGACGGTGTATTCATTGTGTATCTTTTCCTTTTGGAAAAGAACCATACCGATTGTAGAATTAGAGGTTGCGAGATATAACAATAAATCTCGGTTGAAATCAGGAGGGCTAAGTAAAGGTGCATACAACAAAGATTGTTTGATGACATCAAAAGAACATTACGCTTGGTCATCCTAGATAAAATGCACTCCTTTTTTCAATATACACATGAAGCCTTGGGGTAATTTTAGCATAATTGGAAATGAACCTACGAAAGAAATTATCTTTCCCTTGTAGTTTCTAAAGTTGGCAGACCATGTGTGGAGGAGGAAATTTGATGATGTATTCAACCTTAGCGGGATCAACATGAATCCATTCTTTAGAGACAATAAAACTTAACAATCTTCTGGATCATATGAAAAAGATAGATTTATGAGGATTAAGTCAGATTTTGTAATAAAGACATTGAAGAAACACTTCTCTAAGGTGTGCAGGATAATCCTCATGAAGTAAATATCGAGTAGTAAGGTCAGTAAGATAGACTTCAATGATGTGTTTGATATTGTGAAAAACATAAGACATGGACCAATGGAAAATGGAACCAACATTTTTGAGACCAAAGGGAAATTTATGATAGGAAAATGTTCCGAATGTTAGAAAATTATATATTACAGAGCAATGGAACACATAAAATATTGCATAAATATAAACATAGAAAACACATAAAACAAGAGAGACACAAATATATGCGGTTCACTCAGTTTGGACTACGTCCATGGAGAAATAGCTAGTCCTTCCTTTTATATTAGAAAACAAAATGAAGAGAGACAACCTACAACAAATCCACTGTAATTCCCTCTTCTCTCTCACAAAATTTCCTCTCTCTTTCTCGCTCATAATACATGTCTACATAGTTGCAATATAATTCCCTCATATATAGTGAGGGGTTTCCTTCTAGGGAAAAAAACCCTAAATTTAACATAACTTCTACCGTCATATTTCTGTCTAATGAATGACCCAGATTGACTATGAAATATCGCCCCCCCTGGACCTCCCTGGTGGCCCACATAAACGGGCAGCGTTGCCGCCACACTACGAAATGAGGTCCAATGTGGCGATACCTTTGAATAAGGAAGATAATCAAGCTCCACACCCAACACCGAAGGGCATATAAAAGTAGTCTTATGCTGGTCTTCTATTTTGATTTCGATTTGGTTATATCAAAAAAAACCATCCATAAAGGAAAATATATAATTACGAGCATAAGCATCAAGAATATGGTCGATGAATGGTGTGGGATAATTATCCTTTGGAAAATCAGATTCAAGTCACGATAATTTACACAAACCCTAATCGTTCCTTGTTTTTTCTCAATTGGAACAAGATTAGAAACCAACTCCATCAAGGGTACCACATAAATGAAACCAACATCCAAGAGTTTTTGAACTTCAACTTTAATAGTAGTTTCCTTCTTAGGGTTTACCAGTCGAAGTTTCTGCTGAACAGGTTTGGTTTTGGGAAAAGTCTTAATCTCATGTCGAATAATCCATAGTTTTGTACCAGACATTTCATCATAGGACCAAGCAAAAACATCACAAAAATCTTTGAAGAGGGAGATATGAGTTTCAATATCTTGAGGAGTACAATATTCCCCAATCAAGATGTTTTCCACAACATCTTGTTTTGTGGAATATTAATAGGAATCATGGTTGATATGTTGGACAAGTTCCTGTCAGAAGAGATAGTTTAAACCCAAGCGGGGAACTAGGAACGTTCAACATTGCCAAAAGAAACCAGAATTTGATTCGACACATCCACACTATGTACTTGAGGAAGAAAAGAGGATCAATGATGAAGATAAACCCACGGATGATCAGAGATTGATATGACCTCCCGAATATTTTCTTCTGATAGAAGTGAAAAATCTAGGAAGTCACGAGACATAGAATGATCAATAGCCCAAGTAGGCATAGGGTAATCATTAAGTGGCACAAAAGGAGGATCAACTGACTCATTAGATGAAAATTCTAGTTGAATGGTTTGATAATAAAGTTTTTCTAGACTTAGAGGCATTTGCTCACCATACTAATCAAGTTAAAAAAAATAAGGCACCACCCAAGGATCACTAGCGATTGAGGTGATCTTTGAGGCTTGGGCTAGACGAATCCAGAGGAAGGTTCGTTGGTGCCTCGTGGTCGAATCAGGTTGTACTCTTCCACTCCTATTTGCTGCTGTTAATAAATAAGCTCCGTTTTGTTCCTGAAATGTTCTGATCTCATGTTTTTATAATTCATGTCTAACATATCATGCTATATATATATATATACTTGATGATCTAACATGTTTAATATACACATTCTTTTAAATATTTTCTAAGTATATGCTTCTCTGGTTTATGTTGCAGGTCTAAACAGATTGGAGGAAGCAGAGGGTTTGGACCCAATGGGGTCAACATCAAACGTAGGACCTCCAGGTATTCTCCCTAAACCCAACTTTAGTAATTTTCATAGTTTTCTTCCTTGAATGCGAGCTTCTTGTTGATAGTCTGCCTTTGATATTTTTGATACATAGTCGTGTATATTTGGAAAATTTGGTTTTTTTTCAAAAGTTTTCATCAAGTTTTGGGAAGTAGCCTAGATTTCTTGCTTTCTGAGAGTCATTTGTTGTTTGAAATGATCTTGGTCTCTTTTTGCAAAAAAGAATTTGTCAACCTAAGGTTTCATATTTGGTGAAGTTTTCTACTTTTGAGTATTTGATTTCAGACCTTTTGGGAAAGTGTCTGACTGTTCTATACATCTAGAATAGAGAGTTGTTTTTCAACTTGCTTTAAGATCCAATCTTTTCATTACTTCATTCGCATTCTTGAAGTTGCCTCTTTTGGTTTCTTTTTGTGGTTTGAGAAAGATTTTCAATTTTGGTTTAGTGAAAGATTTTGGTTTTTTGAGATTTTTTGTTTGCTAAATCTTTTGTGTGTCCTTAAAGTGTTTTTGACCTTTTTGTTGGTCTTATCATTTCGATGATTGTTTATGGATGGTGAAATTTGGTGTCTTCACTTGATTTTGATCTTGAGGTCATTGATTTCTTTCCCTTCTTGAAACTTTTTCCTTCAAAAAAAAAAAAAAATTGTTTTTGCCTTTTCTTTCTTTTGGTTTTTGTTTTTTATCCTTTTGTTTATCAGAAAATGTGTGAATATTTGTTTGAAGTTGGAATTTTCTTTGCATGGGAGATCTTTTCTGGGATATTTGTTTCTCCTTGTTTGGTTAAATTTTGGCTTTTGATCTTTGAAAGAAGACATTTGTTTGTTTAGAGCATTCGATAGATTTTTTCACATAGGCATTCTAGTATGAATTAGGTAGTTTACATTTTAAGCATTTTAGTCTCTTTCGATAGATGATGAGTGTGTGAATGCAATATATGAAAAAAAAGAAGAATTTCTAGTCTATTAAGTTCCTCACAGAACCTTTGTAGAAATCACTTTTCATTGAGGAAAAAAGAGTCATTTTCATGTAGCTTGGTTTTCTATTTATTTATTCAAGTTAAAACATCATTAGTTTCACTTCCATTTCCATAGGTCTTAAAAAACAACCACTTAAAATAAGCACTTAATTAAAATGAACTATATTTTTATTTTTGTCATAGATACATCAACTAGTCTAGGACATTTAGGGCCTTGGAATAGGCATGCAGAGAGTAAACTCTCCAAGGCCATTCTAAGCTGAAATGTAGAAGTTGATTAAAGAGTGAAAAATCTAGTTTTGTTAAGCTGTTCGGGAAAGTTATTCTAACACTTGAGTTAAGCATGAGGACGAGTGAAGATAGGGAAAGAGAGATTCCCCCTCTCCTACTTGTTGGATCCCACACCTACGAATGTTCCACTCGGCTTTTGATTACAGAATGGTGACCTTAGTTTCCTATCCTAGGGACCACATAGGTGACTGTGGGTGGGGGGGGGGGGGGGGGGGGGGGACACTTGTGTTACTTGAGACATATATTGTATCAATTTCATAGTACTTTTGGAGGGTTCCCTTTTGAAGCTTGGGTACTTGCACCGACAAAGGCTATTGTATCGAGGGCAGTGTAACTATTTTTGATACCTTAACTGGTAGGATTGGGCTGTCATTATCCCGAACTATCTTTGGAAGGTCCTTATCTTCACTTTCTTGTATTTTGGTGTTCGGTTCTCATAATTCGGAGAGGAAATTCTTGGAAGCTTCTTGTTTGGTTGTATCTTTAGGGACTTTATAGTGGAGTGCTCTTTTCTCTTTATAATTAGTTGGCTTTAGGTGTATTTGTCTTGTCACTTTTGGATCTTTGATTCTGCGTGACTGACCAACCACTCCACTAGTATTGAAAGGCTTTTGATATTTCTCTTGAGACTATGGAGTTGCCTCCTTAAGGGAAAAGGTTTGATTGTGCATCTCTCTTCCTTGAAAAGTCATTTGAACAATCTCATAAGGGAAGGATCTGTGTATAAGTTGGGTATGGCCATTATTCCTATGGAGGCCAACCAAGGGACCCCTCCCAAAGGGGATCCTTGTTCTTTTCCTTTCTTTGGAAACATTGGTACCCCATTGATGGCCACTTTGAATATTCCTGGTTTGAATGTTGGACTACTAGTTTGGTTGTGATCTACTCGAAATATTCCAAATGTTATTGAAGCTTCCCAGATGAATGCTTTATTTCAAGGGCATCAAATGGGTGTTAATTGTTCATCTTCTTCACAAGATAAATCTAGGTTTCCTCTTTTTCCTCCATATTGTAATAAGAAATCTAAAAAGAAGAGAAAGAATAAGAATAAGAAGAAGAATAGTTCTATTCATGAATCATCACCAACCACTGCTAGTCATATTGGAGATGAGCCTTATACCATTGCAAGTCACGCTGGGGTCATAAGTATAGTCACTACAAGTCACACTAGAAATGGGTCACCTACCTCTGTGAGTCATATTTCTATTGACTCGCCTACTTATGTGAATAGGATCGGGGTCACAAGTCCTATATCTCTTGGGAAAGAGTCACTAACCTCTGTAAGTCACGTTGAAGAATCTCCACCAACCACTAGTAATCATGTTGGGGACTCTCCACCAACCAATGCTAGTCATGTCGGCGAAATGGATGTTGATCAAAAACTTAGGTGTAGAATATTTAAACCTAAGTTCCCTTGTAAGATATGTAAGGGAGACAATATTACTCATCTGTGCCATGGTATTTCAGTGGTACAAAGGTTATGGTCCAAGTTTGAAGGTTCTTCTACTTCTAAATTTTCTTAGGTTTCTCAACAATCTAATCAACCATTGGTTGATGAAGTGGTCGAGCCAGTATAATCTTTAGCCGATTGCACTCCTTTTTTGGGGGGTGAAGTGCCTAATAACAATGTCTACTTGATTTCTAGTTCAAAGTCTTCTGGTGTAGGGGGCATGCTGGTCTCTTCGAGTGTACCCCCTCAAAGTTATAAGAGTGTCTCCTTTGATTGGGATAATCTTGTCGAGTCTCGTCTTCCTTCTGACACACCTTTCCAAATAAGGGTTAGAGTTAATTCCATAAATGTCTATCGATGTATGGTGGATGAATGGTCCTTTGCAAGTATTACATCCTCCTCGACTTGGAAAGATTTGGGTTCTCCAAAGTTGTTGGAAACTGATAGTCAATTGTTAGCTTATGATAGAAGACCCGGTGAAACTATGGGTGTTCTTCCTCAATTGCTTATTAGTTTAGGTGGTAAGACTATCTTAATCTCTTGGGTCCCTATAATACTAGTGATTACCCCATTACTATTGTAGTTATACCCCTTATTAATATTTTTGTGCCCCTATTGTCCCATTTGTTATACTGTGCCCCATAGAATCCTCTATTGTTATTTATGGCTTTATATTATTATTGTTAGGTAGGTTGGGTTATATTATGACTCTAAGACTCCAATAATAGAAAGAAGGTTTTGTCATTTGAAATGATCCAAGAAATGGTTCATTTATGTAACGTAAGGGAGGTTCCCCCTCGAAGAGGCTGAATCTAAGGCGTGATCTATCTTTTCTATCTTTTCTTGAGCTGGTTTCATAACATTTGGTATCAGAGCTTTGGATTCTAGGGTTTCGCTGCTCCAAACAGGTCATTGTGGAATTTTCTCTATAACGTTTTTCTTATGATGTTTCCGAAGTTGGAAATAAAACCCATTTTAGAAGACATCGCGCTAAATCTCGGGTCCAAATTTCAGAGCGTCTTGCGCTATATTTGTGGAGATATGATCTGAGGAAGTTGGTCTTTTTACAGAGTCCTGAATTAAATTCCAAACAGGTGACCTGGGGAAAATTATCATAACTTTTTCTCTGAGCATTGGATTGAAATTTCATAAGAAGGTACAAAAAGAGGACGGACTGTAGTTTCTTCTATATATTTTTCAGAGCTAAAGGTCGAAATAGTGACTCGTGGCACGTCGTGCAAATTTTCTCTACTGAACTAGTCTATAATCAAGTCACTGTGGGATATTTCGCATAACTCTTCCTTGGAGAATCCAATTTGGATCAAACTGGTGGCATCGGAAAGAGGAAACAAAGGGCTACCACAGATTGCAATTTCAGAACTGGATGTTCTGAAAGTACAGAGATACATCAGAGGAAATATCGAGCTCCTACAAAGAAAAAAAGGTGTATAGATTCTTTTAAATTTTTGCTTAAGATTGGTTTGAAAATTTATTTTGAAGGAATTCAAAGGGCTAGTAGAGCATTATTATCGGTAACTGATGCCCCGAGGAAAGAAAATGCAAACACCTAGTAAGGAACCTGAAAGCTCTAGCATGACTCATGAAGAAGAGGAAGAAATGCTACATGATATATCAAAATTACAAGACCAAGTGCAAAAAATGTCAGCCTCACAAAAGCTAATAGAAGCTAAGATAAATTGCATGGAATCTAAGATAAAGGGCATGGAAACTAAGATGGACGATTGGAAGACAGATTTGAAGACAGACATGGACGATTTGAAGACAGATTTGAAGACAGACATGGACGATTTGAAGACAGATTTGAAGACAGACATGGACGAATTGAAGATAAATATGAACAAGCTGCTACAAGAAATGGTCACTAAGGGTGAAAGGGTAGTAAAGGAAACTCATGATGAGAACAAAGAAATGTTAATCATGATTCCATAGACTCTAATGTGGGATCGAAGACACATCATATTCCAAAAATCGATATGAGGAAGTTTGATGGCAAGGATCTCACAACATGGATACTACAGATGGAGCAATTTTTCAATCTCAATAATGTGCAAAACACAAAAGGTACGTATGGAAACTTTATATTTGGAACCAAATCAGTTTGTATGGTATCAATGGCTTTGCTCTCGTAAACATTTTATCACTTGGGCAATTTTTACAGAAGAATTGATGGCACATTATGAGGATACAAAAAGCAACACTTTTTTTAGCCAATTGATAAGTCTCAAACAAAAGGGTTCAATAATGGAGCACATTGAGGAGTTCCAAAATTGAACATAAGGGTAAAAGATATTCCAGAGGAGCATAGGATTGATGTGTTCATAGGGTCTTTAAAGGATAATATCCAACATGATGTTCGCCTTTGGGAACCTGATTCATTAGAGAAGGCATTCAGGTTAGCGAGAAAAATGGAAAGCAAAATTATGGCAACCAAGAAGCATACCACTCACAACTATAAAGATGGAAGTGTTGTCCCTAGTCTTCCACAGCCTATAAGATTGACACCACAACAATTGGAAGAAAAAAGAGCAAAAGGGCTATGTTACAGTTGTGATAGTAAATACACTAAAGGTCAAGTGTGCTGAGAAGAAATTATTCTACATAGATTGTGAAGAGGAAGAAGAAAAGAAGCAAGAAAGGTCAAAAGAAGAGGATATACTCCAGGAACAAAGCCTAGATGAAGAACAAATAAATCTGACCATATCTTGTAATGCATTGGTGGGAATTACCACTCCTCAAACCATCAAGATAAAGGACAAATCAAGAAGAAAAAGGTAATAGTTTTGATTGATTCAGGAAGCACCCACAATTTTATTCATTGTAAGGTAGCAAAAGAATTGAATTGCTTCCTATATCCAGCACCAGAGTGTCAAGTGATGATTGCAAATGGAGGAACAATAAATTGCTCTGTAAAGTGCCATAATATCAAGCTATCCATGGGAGAATATGTATTGACTAGCCCAATGCTTTCCATTCCAATGGGAGGTGTTGATGTTGTACTAGGAGTCCAATGGCTACAATCCTTGGGTACAATAGCTTTTAATTTTCAAGAACTTTTCATGAAATTTTATGCCGAAGGAAAGGAAGTTGAATTAAGGGGAATTACAGGGAAACCGGGAAAGATAATAAGCTCTAACGGTATGACAAAGCTTCTAAAAAAGGAATAAAGAGATGTAATTGCTCAATTATGTTCGCTAGATGTTTCCACATCAGAATCATTTATTTCTCTAGATCTCCAAAAAGTGTTGGACAATCATTCCAAGGTATTTGAGACTCCCAAAGGTCTCCCACTTATTCGTGATCATGATCATGCTATTCATCTAATTCCAGGAAGTGTTCCTCCAAACATCAGGCCGTACAGATATCCCTATGCCCAAAAGAGTGAAATTGAACGTATGGTTGCAAAAATGCTAAAGGCTAGTATAATCCAACCTAGTCAAAGTTCTTTCTCTGCTCCAGTAGTATTGGTGCATAAGAAGGATGGATCATGGTGCATGTGTCCAGATTATAGGGAGCTCAACAATCTCACTATTAAATATAAGTTTCCCATCCTGCCATTGATGAATTACTGGAAGAATTGCATGGATCAGTTTACTTCACCAAGTTGGATCTTCATTCAGGATATCAGTAAATTAGAATGAAGACTGAAGACATTTCAGAAACAACATTTAGAACTCATGAGGGCCATTATGAATTTTTGGTCATGCCTTTTCGCCTTACCAATGCACCTTCTACATTTCAAGGTTTGATGAATTCCATCTTCAAACCCTTCCTTAGAAAATTTGTGTTAGTATTTTTTGTGATATACTAATCTACAGCAAGTCTTGGAAGGATCATGCTGAACATGTTGATAGGATGCTACAATTATTGGAGGAGAAACAATTATATGCAAAAGATCCAAATGTTTCTTTGGAGTCCAAGAGGTGGAATATCTGGGTCATATTGTATCTCATGAAGGAGTTAAGGTAGACCCTAGCAAAATTAAAGCCATTAAGGAATGGAAAATCCCCACATCCATAAAGCATCTGTGAGGATTTCTCGGGCTGACAGGGTATTATCGCAAGTTTGTTAAGAATTATGGAAGAATAGCAGCACCTCTAACAACATTATTGAAGAAAGATGCATTTTCATGGACTCCGGAAGCAACAAAGGCCTTGGAACATCTTAAAGAGGCAATGTGCCAAGCACCGGTCTTAGCTACACCGGACTTCACAAAAACCTTTATTGTGGAATGTGATGCTTCAGGAAATGGAATTGGTGCTGTTCTAATGAAAGATGAAAGACCCATTGCTTTTGAAAGTCGTCCAATCAAGGGAAAGTTTTTACACAAAGCTATTTATGAGAAGGAAATGTTGGCAATACTCCATGCACTTAAGAAATGGCGACCCTACCTAATGGGAAGACACTTCAAGGTAAAACGGATCATGATAGCCTTAAATACTTTTTAGAACAAAGATTATCCTCTAAAGAGCAACAAAAGTGGGTCACAAAGATGTTGGGTTATGACTTTGAAATCATCAACAAAAAGGGAAGCAAAATGTGGTGGCAGATGCACTCTCAAGAAAGGATGAGGAGGTGGAAGCATTGTTGTGCGCCATTTCTATTATCCAATTAGATTGGATAAACGAAGCAAGGGAGGAATGGAAAAATGATGAAGAAGTGTGGGCACTTATTCAAAAGTTACAACAAGATTCCAGTACATCTGATACATTTAGCTAGAAAAATGATTCGTTATGGTACAAAGATCGCTTATACCTATGTAAGAATTCCCAACTCAAACAAAATATTCTTATGGAATTGCAC
>APFE030887734.1:51868-71410 GCA_000404065.3 Pinus taeda | reverse complement strand
TGCCAATAAAATAAAGTTGAAACAATTAAGACACCGGGTCTATTACAACCTTTATCCATTCCAAGCCAACGTTGGGAGGAGGTTTCAATGGATTTTATCACAGGTTTACCCAAGACTGAGGGAAAGAGTGTCATCATGGTGGTAGTTGACAGACTTACCGAGTATGCACACTTTTGTGCATTATCACATCCATTTAAAGCCAGTACAATTTCTACAACATTTATGGAAACAATTCAAAAGCTACATGGAAACCCAAAGATTATTGTAAGTGACAGAGATCCCATTTTTACAGGAAATTTTTGGACAGAATTATTTTCTTGTCATGGTACTCAGTTAGCTCATAGCTCATTTTATCATCCTCAGTCTGATGGGAAAACTGAGATAGTAAACAAATGTTTGGAAAGATATCTCTGTTTCTTTGTATCTGATAACAGACACAATGGGTCAAATGGTTGCCTCTGGTTGAATGGTGGTATAACACTTCCTTCCATACAGCAACAAAAATGACCCCATTTATGGCACTTTATGGATATCAACCACCATCCATCACATCATATTTAAGAGAAAATTCTAAGGTTCAAGCAGTGGAACATCACATCGAACATCAACATCAAGTCCTCCAACTCTTAAAGGATAACCTCGTGTTGGCACAAAATAGAATGAAACAACAGGCAGATCAACATCGCAGCAAAAGAAGTTTTGATGTAGGTGATTTGGTATTCCTACGGATACAACCATATAAGCAAATCTCCCTCAAGCAAGCTAAGAAGGATAATAAATTATCACCAAAGTATTATGGTCCATACAAGGTGTTGCAAAAGATTGGTACTATGGCATACAAATTAGAGCTTCTTGTAGCTTCTCTATTGCACCCAGTTTTCCATGTTTCATGTTTAAAGAAGGTTATAGGCAACAAGCTCCCAGTTCAAACAATATTGCCAGAACTTGATGAGGAAGGAAAATTTATATTGGAACCGGAAGCAGTCACAGAAACAAGATCTCGACAGCTACGAAATCGATCAATTTCGGAGTATCTCATCAAGTGGAAGAACTTATCCATTGAAGATTCCACATGGGAGGATGAGAATTTTATACAAAAGCATCCAGAACTACTCAAGTGTTGAGGATAACACTTTTTTGAAGGACAAGGGCATGTTAGTGCCCTATAATACTAGTGATTAGCCCATTACTATTATAGTTGTATCCCTTATTAATATTGTTGAGCCCCTTTTGTCCCCATATTTTTATTATTGTGCCCCATAGAATCCCTCTATTGTTATTTTTGGGATTTATATAATTATTGTTAGGTCGGCTGCTTTATATTGTGACTCCATAGACTCCTATATATAGAAAGGAGGTTTTGTCATTTGTATCATCCAAGAATTGTTCATTTGTGTAATATAAAGGAGTTTGCCCCCTCGAACAGGCTGAATTCTAAGGCGTTGATCTCTCTTTTATATCTTTTTGTGAGCTGGTTTCATAACATATCCTTTACTTTGAGAAGAGTAACCAAGGAGAATGCCTTCATCTGCTCTAGGTTCAAACTTGCCAAGTTTTTCATCAATCCTATTAATGTAACATTTGCTTCCAAAAACTTTGAAGTATTTTATAGTAGGAGTCTTACCATACCAAAGTTTATGTGGAGTTTGAGTGTTGTTTACCCGAACATTTGGTTTGTTGAGAATAGTGACGGTAGTGAATGCAGCTTCACCCCAGAAGGTTGCAGGAGTTCCAAACTCATCTAGCATAGCACGAGCCATTTGTTGAATAGTTCTATCCATCCTTTCTACCACTCCATTTTTCTGAGTCCTTGCAGTGGAGAATTGCCTTTTTATTCCATTTTCTTCACAAAAGTCAAAGAATTCATCCAAGGTAAATTCCCCTCCTCGATCAGATCTGAGACATTTGATTTTTCGATTTGATTCATTTTCAACCACGGCTTTGAAGGCTTTGAATTTTTCAAATGCTTCATCTTTATGCTTTAGAAGCCCTATCCAACACATTATGGAAAAATCATCAATGAACAATATAAAGTATTCCTCTCCACGAGGTGACTTTTTCCTTGATGGACCACATAAATTAGTATGAACAAGTTCAAGAGGGTTACTAGCTGATTGTTCCTTTTCGGTGAATTGTGACCCAGTTTTCTTACCAAATTGACATGATTTGCATATTGTATTTTTTGGAATGCTGATATCAGGAAGATTATGAACAACCTGGAATTTGCTTGCTTTTCTTATTTGAGAGAAGCTTAGATGCCCCAATCTTTTGTGCCATAGCCAGTGTTCATCATTTTTGCATAGATTGCACTGTTGTTGTCCTCCCTTGAGTATATATAAGTTGTTTCGAGTTCTTATGCCTTTGATCACGGTTTCTGTTGTATCAAGCTCACGAACAACACATCCATTTGATCGAAATACAACTTCATTTCCTTGATCACACATTTGACTGACACTCAATAGGTTATGCTTTAGACCATCAACATACATAACATTCCCAGCTTTAACTTTTTCTTTTAAAAGAATAGAGCCTTTACCTTTTATGACAACAAGAGTGTCATTTCCAAATGAGACCTTCTTTTCCTTTTCTAAGGCATTATATGATTGAAGTTTTTCTTTATCACCTGTCATGTGTTTCGAGCATCCATTGTTGATCTACCACTCATTTTCTTGTCCTTCCACATATAGGGCTATACCACATCTTTCTACTTGTGGTTCTTTCTTTCTCCATATTTTGGGATTTAATGTAGTTTTCTCCTTCTGAGATGTTTGCTGAAATTTACTCCTACATTCAGATTCTTCATGACCAAAGTTGTCGAAAATAAGGCATTCTGTTTCATTTTCAAGAAGAGAAAATTTATTGTAGGTCCGTTTCATGATCTGTCACATTCTTTTGATTTTGTGCTTCTCTAGTCATGATGGTCTTGTAAGCAATACATTGAGCAGCTTTGTGTCTAAAGTTATGACATGACAAACATTGGCCATTAAAGAAATTCCTGCGATCATCGAATCTACTGACCTGGTGATTATAATTGTGATTGATATTCATTCTTGAAGTAGATTGAGTATGATTTACCTGAGGTTTTGTAGCTTCTGTTCATCCTTGAAGCAAATTGAGCTTGATTTACCTAGTGATTTTCTTTATTCCTTTGTTTTCGATTGTCAAACTATTCACTTCTCTTTCCTGCATCAAGATAGATTTTAGTGGAGGTTGACAGATTCTGTGCTTGGGATGCTTCTTCAGTATATCCAAGACCTCTCTTTATCAAAGGAAAATGTTGCACTTTGATAATTTCATTTAAGGTTTCTGATCCTTTAGTAAATCTAAGATTGTGAGCTTTTGTTTTCTCAATATCCTTTCTTAGACCCACAATTTCACATTATAGTTTTTCATTGTGTTTTTCTCTTTCAGCAAGTTGGAATGTCAGAGTATCTATAATCATATTCTTTTCTTCTAAACAGACTTTGAGTTTAGAGATTTCTTCATAAAGGTCATCTTCATCTAAAGAATCCAAGAAATCATCATCTTCAAAAGCCATTACAGGTCTATAGTCATTACTATTTTCATCTTCATCACTATTTGATAAACCATCACTATCATCATGAGTATAGTAGCTCTTCTTACTTACAATTTGTTTTCTATTCCAATTTGATGAATCCTTACCTTTATCAAGCTTATCTTTATGAGGATATTTGGCAACATGATGACTGACTCTTCCACAAGCAAAACATTTGAAAGGTAGTTTACCTCTGAATCTCTCAGAACATCGTTGAAGGTTCTTGACAAAGTTTGCTTCCTCTTCTCCTTTTGAAAGATGTACTGATTCATGGAATTCTTCTCTTCTCGAAGCTTTGAATGTGGCTTCTCTCATATCTAATGGACCTCCTTTTCTCATTTTGAAAGCAGTTAAGGTTCCGTACAACTGTGTCATAGTAATAGTCTGAAGATCCTGCTTTTCTTCTATAGCAGATACTTTTGATTCAAATTTAGTAGACACGGATCTTAAAACCTTTTCAACTAAATTAACTTCTTTTATCTCTTCACCCAAGTTCTTCATGCAATTAACAATCTCATCTATTCGTAAGAAGTAACTAGCGATACTTTCATCATTGTTCATTTTGAGAGTTCCATATTGAATTCTGAGAGATTGCAGTTTTTCACATTTTACCTGATTGTCTCCTTCATAGCTTAGAATGATCTTGTCCCATATTTATTTGGTGGTTTTGAGTTGCATAACTTTGACAAATTTTGATTTTTATAGAGTCCCTAATAATGTATTGATAACCTTGGCATTGGTTTCATATTGCTTCTTACCTGCCGTATATGTAGGAATTACTGATGGAAGTGTATATCCTCCTTCCATGATTTACCATACATCTGTTCCAAGAGATCTAAGATAGGTTGTAGTCCTTACCTTCCAATAAATGAAGTTGCTCCCATCAAGGATTGGTGGTCTAATGGATCGCTCTCTTTCGTAGTTACTCATGATGATAGATCTTCCTTCAAGCGATCAAGCTTCTTCTAAAGGACCTGCTCTGATACCAATTGTTGGAAATAATACTGAGAGGCGGGGGGGTGAATCTGTATTAGCAAGTCAATAATATTTCATTTCCATAATTAGATTCATATACACTACTTCAGTTAATGGAACTTGCACATATATAGAACTGTATTTAAGGCAACTACCATATATCCTACAAACTTATGATTCAGTTAATTTATGATATGTTGATATTTACTGACTGCATAAGAACCATATGAATAGTAACCGGGTGTAGTAAAAAAGAACAGACAATCACACACTCATGAACAAAAGATATAAGGCGGAAACCCAATGTAGGTGAAAACCACCTACTGTAATCATCTCTATCTTATTTTTAATAAGAAACTTCTATTTACAATTTTGTACTGGTGTAGCCTTATACCAGTTCACAGGCTTCTACATGTAGAAGGCTACAACCTTCTCTCATTCTCCAGCTTCTCTTGGAAGGGAACTACAACCCCCTAGCTCTTATACTAGCTGATCTGTTTACTAGTATGTAGGTGTCAGCCTACAAAAGGATACAACCTCCTCTTTTCTTCCAGGGACCACGTTTCATAAATTTTTAGACTGGATCCAACAATAACATCATTCAATCAACCAATATCCTTTGCACCAACCACAACTGAATCAATCGATCAATCTCTTTTGCACCAACCACAACTTAATCAATCAATCTATTTTCAGAATGCTGTAACCAGAATACAGTAACTGAAACCCAGAACACTACAACAGAAAACAGAAGTAGCTAAAGCATATTTTATGAGGTATACACCAGTTCAATGTGTCAAACCTGCATGAATACACACTTTTCTCCAGACGAACCTACGTACAGATCTGCAAAACAAATTTAAGAAGTATACGATGTTTTGATATGCAGAACCAACGTGTATACGCACCTTTTCTAAGGTGAACCTATGTATAGATCTATAACTGATGATTTAATCTTTACAACAATTCCAAACTTCAGTTATACCCAGATCATCATTGTGATAAAAGATCAAAACCACAAAAAGATACTTCACTTCAAGCCTTAAGATCTTGACACATCATTAGATCTTATCCTTCATCAAGTGCTAAGGTTCATCCTTGATTCGAATCCATCTATGTACCATAACCCAATAATCCTGTATTCTTGATCTTGCTTTTCATTAGATATTGAATACTTGAGTGCCTTTGTCTAATGATCTTCTCCTCCTTTTATAGCCTTAGGCCTTACTCAATACCATGGACAAAAACCACTTAGAACCAATACCTTGGACCAAATACCTAGGGTCAACACTTCAGACAAGATACCTTGGACCAATACCATAGATCAAAATACCATGGACCAAATACCACAGACCGAAACTATGTTTTCCAACATGTATACACCTTTCCCTCTGTGAAAGTGCATCTATATGCCATACCTGCCTTTTGGTTTGCTAACCCATGTGTACATGTGGCTTGGTCAATGGGGAACCCACATATGCATCTCTTTCCTCATTCTTAGAGTTTGAATTGTGATCTGTCATCTGAGTGAGTTGCCATCAAGGACAACACCTGTGTCATAGTGCCAAATCTGTGTCATAATACCAAAAATTCAATACAATTTTAATGACATCATAAGATAACTCATAGATATCACCTCCATACAACATGTTGAAGGTTTCCAACATATCTTCCCTGATCCCTTGAAGAAGAACTAGTTTCAGTGATTTAAGATCAAGGGTGTACTTTTCCCTCCTATAACTGACTTCAAGTATCTCCTCATAGTCTTCTAGAGATTCAAGAAGTCCAAGGGTCATCGTACATATTTCTCCCTTGGTTGCTCTAGACCTATTGTAGTCCCTATACTTGATATTGAAGGTCTACTACATTTGGGACCAAGTAGTGATGCTACCCCTAGGCAGACCCATAAACTAGCTCAAGGTTGCATCTTTAAGGACAGAGGGGATTTCTCTATTATGTTCGGACTTCTCGTTAAGGGTAGATGGGACTGCATTAGTATGTTAGGAGCATATTTTCCAAGAGGACTACTCTATTATGTTAGGAGCATCTGTTCCATTGAGGAACTCAATGGCATAGTCATAAGTCCTATAGGCAATAAAAAATTCAAACATGAAGGTACCAGGATCCTCAAAGGTTAAGCCATGGAATCATGGAAGGGTAGTAGGACTTATGTTCTTCATTATAGCCTCTCTATTGGTCTCTCTAATAGGGAAAACCTCATTTTCCCTATTTTTAGCTATAGTTTGGGTAGGTGAAGTGGGTTCTTCTTCTTCCCCAATAGGTTCTTCAAAAATTTCATGTTTCTCACCTATAGGGTTTTCTAAAACCCCTATAGTTAGAGAGGGAAACTCACAACCACCAAAGAAGAGTGAAGGCTAACTATTTAATGGTGTGGGGGGTTTTGGTAAGAATTTTCCCTAATCATCCCTACTCCTACCAGGCATGAAAAAAAAAAATCTTTTTAGAAACTATATGCAAAACATTAAAAATTGCTTAAGCAAACACATCATCTACTTAGACACCTCCCTAGAAACAACCCAAAAAAGTGATAAGCCCTAGTATGGAACCAATAATTTTCCAAGTCCCAAGGGCTTCTCAACTTAAATTATGAACTTGGGATTCATACAAACTTCGAGCTGATAGTTTATATCTACAACAGATAGGATTCCACTCATGCCACCATTAGTTATTACATTAGATCAAAAGTTCTCAGAGACACTTCCTCCAAATGAATTAGAATGAAAGCTTGGTGATAAAGCTACAATTGGAAATTTCTTCTAGCTATGAAAATATAAATTCCATTGACTCAACCTGAAAATCCTAACTGATCAAGTCATGAAAGGACAACAACTAATCTACTTGCAGAAAGAAACCTATGTTATCTTGCATAAATCATCAAATTACCACAACTACATGTAGAAAGGAAGTTAATTAATCTTTCATAATTCATCAAGCTACCAATCATAATTGCATGTACCATCTACCAAGTTCACACTTTCTTATAAATTAGTAACATACTTGCATGATAAAGAAACTAACTTTACTATGTTTTTGTAGTGAAGAAAAGGAAGGTTGGAGTGGCTTAGGAGATATCCCTGATCATAAAATCATAACTAAGTGTCATTATATATCTATACTAAGTCAAAGTTGCAACGGGGACAAAAAATGATAGAGGAAATACTACTACATGTTTTCTATAGGTGATTGCTATAGGAGGAATGTAATGCTACATGAAGGCATGCCATGCAACAAGAGGGAATCTTAGTTGTTTTTGAATGTGAAAACATTGTCTTGAGGGTATGTAGAGAGGGATGGGATGGAAGTTGAAGAAAATGGATGGAGGTAGGTTTCAGCCCCTAGCCAATCTGAGCACTTTTAAGAGGCCTATCTTGCACTAGAATGAGTGCTCTTAGTGTACTAGGAAGAATGATTTATAAAACAGGGTTTGGGATAGAGTTTTGAAGTGGAAGGAGAAGATGAAGAAGCTTAATATAGAAGTGGTGAAGGTGCCCTTCCGTGTAGGTCAACCAACCCTGAAATCAATCACATTCATTCATCCTTTTATCATTAACAAATTGAAACAAATTATGATTGACATGATGAGTTGAATTCAAATAACATCTAATTCATGCAATACCATTGATATAATTACTAATCTCACTTCTAAGCTATAGAAAAAATGTAAAACATGACAACTAACACTAATCTATTTCCAGGAAATCATAAACACAAATTTATTGGACTGTGGTTGTGAATCCTTCCACTTAGTCTCCCACAAGAGAGGTGATGTAGAGGCTGTAACAATATGATTTTATAGATTAATATATACTCAAATGTAAGAAACTATGAACTTCTTCGAATCAAGACGAAACATAAGTACAAGAAGAGGGACTAGATCTTATAGGTTGTGTCCAAACCTAAGGGTCTCACCCCTATGAAACTAACTCACATGCAACCTAAAATCTAACTTCTCATTATCAAAAAGGGCAAGTCTAATACATCCAATAAAATTTGAAAATAACAATGTCAAGCTTGAATCTCAATAGCTATACCTAGCTAAGAAAAAGTTGAATCATAATGAGATACTGTTCTAGTTTATTTATACAAAAGGGCAGTTGAAGAAGCTCCCTTGAAAGTAGGAGTAGTTCCTTCCTTGATCTAAAAAATGGTGGATCTTGTCCCTTTTGATCTACACTTGAACTAGGAGTCACTTAGTTGCCAATGAACTTGAACTATTGAGAGAGCATATGGTGATCCCAAATTGAGTCTATGAATTTAAGGATGTGGAAAAACTCCCTATATTCTCTCCCAGTTGTCTCAATCAAGCCCCTCATAGTAATAGCCTAAAAATGCTTCATCTTCCTGTAACTAAACCACATTATGCCACATACCATGACAAACATCTTTTACTCCTCTTATTAAGCATAATATAGAAAAATATGTGAATTAATGTAAGAGAAGGATAATTTTAAGGTTGGGGGATGGCATATTTATATTCAAAATGTACCTATTGATGGGACTCGTAAAATATAATGTGTTCTTCAATATGAAAACATATGATTTTATATCTTTAACTTCAAATCCCAAAGGTTGTTCTATATAGACTTTCTCAGAACTTGTGTCATTAAGGAATGCAGTCGTGACATCCATTTAGTGGATTTTCCATCTCGTCAATGCTGCCAAAGACTAGTGAATGAATAGTTGTATACCTTGATTTTGGAGAAAATGTCTCTTCATAGTCGATGCCTTCTTGTTGAGAGAACACCCTAGCCATAAATATTGCGCTATATTATCAACACTTCCATCTACTGGATTTTTAATCTTGTAGATCCACTTACAAGTTAACAAATATTTATGTTTAGACCTAGGTATGGTCTCCCAAACTCCATTCTTCATTATAGGTTGATATTCTTCACTCATGGAATCCTTCCATTCTTGGTGATTGAAAACTTTTTCAAAAGTGGATGTCTCTACTTATATTAGTTTTCTCATGTAGGTCTCATCCCCAGAATATCATTTTGGATTCTTCCTTTCCTTGAATGTACCTTGAGCTGCTCCATGACCTTCTACATCTAGTTGAGTAGACTTCAACTAGTTAGGTATTTTTCTAGTTTCAGGGATTACCACACGTTGTATTGGTTCTCAAGGACCTTCATCTTCATGACCTGATGCTTCCTCTTCCTTAGTATCTTTTTATTTAAATACTAGAAGTTCTTCGACATAAGATTCCATATGAAGATCCTTTTATTTCTTGAATGTAACACATCAAATATCACATCTCGACTAACTTCTATTCGATGTCCTTCATTGATGTAGATCCTATAGGCCTTATAATAGTTACTATAGCCCACAAATGTTCCATTCATTTGAGAAGGATCCAACTTCTTTCTCTTGTCCTTAGGTATATGAATATAGACAGGATCACCAAAAATTTAGATATAATCTATGGTGGGTTTCTTCCTAGTGAACACTTCTTCGACAATCATGTTATGTAGTGATCTGCGAGGACTTGGATTTTTTATGTATACAACTATATTCGTAGCTTCACCCCACAGTAATTCTAGTAAATCTTGATCATGTAGCATAGCTTTTACACTTTCTTCAATGGATCGATTCTTTCACTCTTCAACTCAATTTTTTTTGGAATTATATGCGACTATCAACTCAGTTTTTTCTATAAGGTTCTCTACTTTAGCTTTGAATTCTTGAAATTTTGTAAGTACTTCATCCTTGTATTCTATTAAGTAAATCAGAGTTTTCCTTAAATGGTAATCGATAAATGTGACATAATATAGATGACCTTCAAGTGATTTAGGATTCATGGGACAACAAACATCAGAATTTATAAATCCAATATTTCTTTTGACCTTAAAGAACTACTTCCAAATGGTCTCTTGCTATTCTTACCCAATGCACATCCCTTGCATACTCCTTCTTGATCTTCTTTTAGTTCGTGGATTCCATCTACTATTGAATTTAGGCTTGGAAGGATTTTGAAATGGAGATGACTGAATCTTGTATGCCAAATTTTACACGTGCTAATTTCAATGTAAACTAGAGTTTGAGGAATGGGAGATAAAAATCTATAAATTAATCCTTCACAAATCCAAAATGCTCTATAATTTCCTGTGCTTGAGTTTTTACCCCATACTACAACTTTATAATCAATGAAATTTGTTCTATGACCTTTATGTCTTGAAATGGAAAGTAAGTTATTATGCAAACTTGGAAAAAACATGATTTTTTTGAGATGAATACTGCCTCCATTCTCCATCTCGGAATGAGGTTGATCCAATTACTCTCACAAGATAGCTCTTATTATCACAAATTTGTACATAGTAAGGATACTTTTGTTTTGACAATTATTTTAGTTGTTTGTGATGACTGGTCATGTCCCTTGATGCTCCACTATTGGTCACCAAAATGCTTTCATCTTGAAATGTGCCACTGAGTGCTAAGAAGCGTCATTCATACTTTGTCTTGGCCGCTTCCTTATTTAGAGTAAATAGGATATTCCATGCTTCCTTTATACCTTTCTTGAGATGATTTTTTTCCTTCTAAAAATTCTTTATAACCTTCTTCAATGTAGTAGATATCTTCATAATTCCCTTAGCCAATGTTAGCTTTGATACCATGCTGAGAAATCTATAGGTCAATGCTTATAGTAATTTCTATTTTCTTGATAATGGCTTGGGACGTATTTTTTATTTTTTAATTATTATATTATTCACTTATTATTATGTTTGTATATCCTCAAACAACTACCAAAAATGAGAAGAGCAAGAACACAAAATATAGGTTGCAAGCAAGGGCCAAAAACTCTCTACTTGAGAGGAAAACCCATAAATCTCTTCTCTGCTTATAGATTCTTCAATTGATGAATTCCAAGACATTTAGACAAAGAAAAATATCCTCCAAGAAAAATTCCAACCCTTCTGGATTATGTGATTTCCTTGTCCAATTGAAACCCAATCAAATCTCTTCAAGTAGCACAACTTCAACCTCAAACTATAGAATTTTGGCCTCCACTCTAGATATGAAAATTTCGGCCCTCCTGTAGTTGTTGTTTCCACACATACGAGCTTCTTCTAGCCTCATAAGGCTTCCTTAGACCTTCGCTTGGATTTCACTTCCTTCTGGAGCTTGAGGATGGCTTACTGTTACCTTTCTTGACCTCATTTCCCTTCCCTCTTCAAGATTAAACATGTAGTGTAAAACCTTAAATTAGTTGTAGAAACCCTAGTCTTCCTTCGAACGTGTGGGAGATAAATAGCCCAAAGACATGTCTCCTTCGTCCTCTTCCTCCTTTGCTCAAATCAATGAGTGATGAATGCGTGTTCAAAGGAGGTTGAGTTTCCTCCTTGATATAGGTCTCTCAAGGTGGACGTAGCTCCTGAAATTGGCCTAACTTGCTAGCTTCCAAGAGAACTTGCTCTCTACACGTATTTTAACACTTTTAACAAAAAAAAAAAATTCTTTACAAGTTACAATGTGCCCAATGGGTTCTTCAACGTATGACAATGACTCTTTTGACTTCTTGACCTAGGACAAACACTAGAAGTCGAGTGCTTGAACTATAAAATAAAAGACCTTCAGCTTGAAACCCATTCTCCAAAAATAATAGTAATAATTTTGTTTGACTTTAGAATTTACAATAATGAAAAGTACATTTCATATTTATGAAGACCAAACCTAGCTACAAATTTTTTGACAAGTTCACAATAGTTTACGATGATTGATTTTCTTATTGAGAAAATATTTGTCTTAATGTGACATTGGACCATGGTTAACTATGGTCTACCATGGTTGACATTGATTGATGATGATTAACCATGGTTGACTGTGGTTATCCATGGTTGATTTTCATATTGAGACAATCTTTGTCTCATTGCGACATTGGACCATGGTTGATGATGGTTGACATTGGTTGATTTTATTGAGGTAATCTTTGTCACAATTCGACATTGGACCATGGTTTACCATGATTGATGTCCATATTGAGACAATACTTATTAGAATACGATGTTCAACCATGGGACTATGAACCCTGAGATCAATAAACACAAGGGATTTATAAATAAAACCAGGCGAATAATAAACCAAAGAGATTAACACTAAAAACCCAAGGGATTATAACCCAAGGGAACCATATTTAACCCAAGGTATAAAGACGTTAAGATAAATATTATTAACCATAAGATAAACAAGGTTGACCATGAATTACAATGGTTCATTTTAGTACTGAGACAATATTTGTCACAATGCAATGTTGGAACATGGTTGACCATCGTTGACTTTCACATTGAAAAAATCCTTGTCACAATGTGACATTGGACCATGGTTGATTTTCTTATTGAGACAATCTGTGTCATAATGCAAAATTGGGCCATGGTTGATGACAATTTATTTTTATATTGAGAAAAGCCTATGATAAGCCCTAAAATCTATATTATAAACCAAGGTATAGAAATCGTAATATTATAAACATTAAAATAAACATGGTTGATCATGTATGATTTAAATATTGAGATAATCTTTGTCATAGTAGAATGTTTAACCATGGTTCACAATGGGTGGCCATGATTGGTTTTGTGTGGAGACAATATTTGTCACAATGTAATGTTGGACCATAGTTAACTATGGTTTACCAGGGTTGACATTGATTGAAGGTGACTAACCATGGTTGACCATGGTTTTCTTTGTGTCAATACGACGTTGGACCATGGTTGATGACTATTGACATTGGTTGTTTTTCATATTGAGACAATATTTGTCACAATTTGATGTTGGACCATGGCTTACAATGATTTATTTTCATTTTGAGACAATCCTTTTCACAATGTGACATTGGACCATGGTTGACCATGATAGATTTTTAGATCAAGACAATCTTTATCACAATGCGACGTTAGGCCATGGCTGATTTTCATATTGAGACAATATTTTTTTTCATAATCACATTATTTTGATCCATCTTGATGAATTTTGAGTGGAAAAAGTGGAGGAATCATCTCAAGGGTCTATGTTTACTAGCAGAACCCGATTTGGCAAAACGAGGTCTGAAACCTTTCAGGAGTGCTCTGAGGAATCAAACAAATTTTTTTTGGGGATAAATATTTCATATTTGTTCCATAACCTTTTCATGCTATTCTACACAAACAGATCTTTCCAACGATGCAAGAAGCACCTCAATTAGAGTCTGTTTGCAAAATTTATGGCACTTAGAAGCTGCCCTTCCTGTTTTCACATCTACAGTTCAAGAGGATGTCATGTAAACCCCAATTATTCATGGAAAATGAGCTAGACACATGTTTTTGATGTAAAATACTCAAGTAGAGTCTATTCTGTAACTCTAGTTAAGAGTTGATGTAGTCAAACATAACCACTAGTAGGCTATCAATTTTTGTTATAAACAAACCACTAAGAAGAAGATGCATTCTATTATTTTGAGAGAATCTTGTTACATATCTTAGCAAAGACAACTAGGATAGATAGGATTTAGAGCAGACAAAGAGGATTTGTGCACTGCATTAGCCCACGGGCCATGGGAATTATTTCTTTGTACCTGCAGCCATATTTCTAGACAGAGAAAGATAACAAAGCGACCTCACCTTCCACTTGGGTTTTCTCCCAAAAGGGATTCCTGGAGAGCATAAATTGTGTATTGTGTTTGTTTGTGTGATTATTTTGTCGTTCTCTATTTTTTTGCATAATTTCCATTCACAAGCATTAACTAATTACAATTAAATCCATAGATATTAAAGTTTAATAAACTCTAGTAGTGTAAAATTTGAATATTTGAATATATTATTTTCAAATCTGTTGTGATAAACTATCGAGTGTAATATCCATGACAGTTTACATATCATTTTGTATCGAAGTAGGTTTCTTTGGTTATTTGTGGATATTGACATGGGATCTAGGTCAGTGGGGTCAAAAATCATAAAACCCTAATCATGGTCGATGAATCTATAAACAAACCATGTGACCTTGCAGAGGTGAGGTGTTTGTGACTTGAACAACAAGTCATAGATATAAATCACACTGTAAACCTCCTCATGGCGGCCTTAAGAAAAAAATAGGGATATTTGGAGAAGATGGGGGTTCAAATGGAGAGGAAGAATTAGAAGGGAGATCAGGATATTAGGAAGACACAGAGAACGAACTGAAGAAAGAACCTAGAAAATATCAACCCATTTTGGGTGTTGTGAATCAAGCCTTATTAGAAAAGGAAGAGAAAGTTGATATCAAGCCATACCACAAGGAGATGGACGCTCTGAAGCGAAACCAATGGTTATAGAACCCAGAAATTTATTTCAGCGTTCATAAGAATGAGGAAGTGAAACATGTCTCATTCATGCGGTTGAAATTAGAGGGCCATGCACTGTCTTGGTGGGAGAGCCACACTGAAACCCTAAGGTTGGAGGGAGAACCTCCAATGACTAAGTGGGAGTATTTCAAAACCCTCATTAAGTCATAGTTTTATCCCATTGTGTATGTGGAGGACCATTCGATCTGGTGGCATTTCTTAAGGAAACAGTGGAGCCAAAGCATCTAGGAGTACACTACAAAATTCATAAAGATGGCTATAATGTTGGATATCTCTCTAAAGAACCCAGATGTACTCCTCAAGTATTTGGGGTGTATGCACTAGCATCTACATGAGAAAGTGATGCTGTTCAAGCCCAAATCAGTGGACGATGTCTTTCTATAGGTACAGTACCTGGATAACATAGGCCTAAAAATAGCACAATTAAGTGGATCAAAGTAGAAGGAGAAACATGAATATTCGAAGGAGGGGGAGAAGAATAAAAAAAAATGGGGAAAAGATAAAAATACGAAACCCATAACACACTAGTGCATAGATTCTAGCAACCACTATAACATTGATGGACATAGAGAGGAGAAGTGCTTGAAGTTGCATCTAGAGCTAAACGTAAAGAATAAGAAGAAAGATAATAAGGATAATAATATCATGGACAATAATTCTAGAAAACAAGTTGAAAGAAACTTAGATATGGATGAGAAGATCATTTGTATGTTAGTACAGAATGAGGTGAATCTAAGTAGCCTACATCAACAAGAAGAGAGAAATGACCAAACTCTTCCATATAAAAATACAGGTCAAGAAGATAAATATTGATGCTTTGTTTGACATAGGATCATAGGAGAATCTAATTGCAGTAGATTTGGTCAAGAAGTTGGGGCTAGAAGTTTTTTACCATCCAACCCATATCCACTAGGATGCGTAAATAAGGATGTAGAGATGAAGGTAACAAAACAATGAAAAATTAGATTTGCTATTGGTGTTGTCTTTATTGATGAAGTAGATCTGGATGTGGTTCTCCTTGATGTATGTGGAGTCCTGTTCGGGAGTCCATACATGTACATTCATGATGCAATATTTATGAGGAGAGCTAACTAGTACCGACTCATCAAGGATGGAAAATCATTCATCTTTAACACGCACAAAGGAAAGTCCAAAATTTCACTGGTAAATGTGAACTAAGCCAAGAAATTGATCAAGTCCATCAAGAAGTATGTTTTATTATTTTTAAAATAAATTCAATTTAAAGAGGAGTCAATAAGAGGCAAGGCATCCCTAGAGGGTTGTACTAAGAAATAGAAAAAAAATTAGAGGAGAGCATAAAGGGTTAGCCCCTAAAACAAGAGTGAAGCATGCGATCCAGTTGTTTCTAAACTCTCCACTGCTAAATATTGTGTTGTACAAGTAGTCTGTTACAGAAGCAAGTGAGGTGAAGAAACAATTGCATCAACTATTGGAATGAGGTGTCATTCGAACGAGTACATCACCATGTGGGGCACTGATCATCATTGTCCCAATGAAGGATGGGACTTGGCGGATGTGCATAGATTACAAGGTGTTGAATAAAATCAGACTCAAGAACATATATCCCCTGCCCAAGATATATGATCCACTACATCAGTTGCAGCAAGAAAAGTATTTCACCAAGCTGGACTTGAAGTCTGGATATCACCAGGTTTGAGTCAAATAAGAAGATACATGGAAGATCACCTTCAAAACCAAGCATGGTTTTCATGAGTGGTTAGTTATTCCCTTTTGCCTATGTAATGTACCAACTATGTTTATGAGAATATTGAATGATATATTGCACCCTTTTATAGATTCATTTGTTATTATCGATATGGATTACATACTAGTATATATTGATACTTGGGAGAAGCATATTTCACATTTCACATTTCACATAGGTGCTAGAAACATTGAAGAAGCATCAACTACTAGGAAATCTCATGAAGCGCGAGTTTGCACAATAGTACACTGTGTATTTGGGGTATGTGATTAGTGGAGGAGAGCTAACGAGAGATCCTTCCAAGATGGAGGTCATCATGAAATGGTCAGTGCCTGCTAATGTTTTTGAGGTTAGGAGTTTCAATGAGGCAACACAGTACTCGAGGAAATTCATAGCCTCATTCTGAATAGTAGCATCACCCCTCCATGGAATAAGAACAAGTGGAAAGAGTTTCCAGTATGGAAAAGGTTAGCATAAGGCCTTCGAGAAGATAAAGAAGAAGATCAGTCAAGCACCAATTTTGGCATTACCAAACTTGTAGCATCCCTTTGAAGTGGAGACATATGTGATTAGGTACACTATGGGAGTTGTCTTGATGCAAGAAGGAATGAATGCCCATTTTCTACCATTCTAAAGTATTTCATGGGGCAATTCTTAACTACCCTACCTATGATAAGGATATATATGTCATCATGCAAGTTGTGAAGAAGTGGAAGCACTATTTGATGGGAAAGGAGACAGTAATCCACACAATTCACTAGTCATTATAGTGCTTGTAGGGTCAGAGTAAGCCACAACCGACCAAGAATTACAAGTGGATGGGATATTTATAGAAGTTTCCTTTAGTGATCAAGTATAAGAAGGGAAGCACAAAAAATTTGGCTGATAGGCTTTCAAGGCCACTCACATCAAAGATTACAACTTTGGGGACTCTTATGCACATGGAGCCATTCACCCATGATGCGTACAGAGAGGCATATTCATAAAATAAATACTTTGAGGAGGTGTATCAATAGTTGCGGAGTCAGATTCATGTGCACAATGGCGACAACACCATTGACTACTATCTCTATTATGGGTTACTCTACAGGCTCAATAAGCTATGTATTCCTGAAGGTGACTGTTTACAACTGGTTAGAGAGGCTCACACCTCCAAGGTTGCATGGCACTTTGGTGTAGGGAAGACCATGGCTAACTTTCAAAGGCATGTGTAGTGGCCCTTATGTAAGAGCAGGTAGCTAAGATCATAAGAGGATGCATGCTTTATTGTACTGGCAAACCTAGCAACAGGAAACAATGTCTATCTCATCCCTTATATTTACCTACTTGTCCTTAGGAAAGCCTTTCCATGGACTTCATGGGAGGTTTAGTAACAGCTAGGAAGGGATAACCAGGAAGTTGACCTTCCTGTTTTCACACCTACAGTTGGGGACAATGACACACCAACACCCATTATTAATGGAAAATGGGGTAGCCATGTGTTTCCAATGTAAAATACTCTAGAAGATATTATTTTGTAACTCTAGTTAAGAGTTAATGTAGTCAAACTTAACCACTAGTAGGTTATTAGGTTGTGTTAGAACTGGGCCACTAGGAGGAAGATGCATTCCACTCCTTGCAAATTTTGTTCTATATTTGAGCAAATATATCCAAGAGAGATTGGAGGTCGAGAACATAGAGAGGATATGTGCACTCTAGTAGCACACAGGCCACATACATTACTTATTCATACCTACAACCATATTTCCAAGTAGAAAAATAGCGAAGCGACCTCACCTTCCAGTTGAGTTTTCTCCTGGGATGGTTTTCTAGAGAGGATATCTTCTGTCTTTTGTGTGTGTGTATGTATGTTTATTTTGTCACTCTATTTTTATGCATAATTTCCATTCCCATGCATGCACTAATTACAGTTAAATCAAGAGATATTAAAGTTTAACAAACTATAATAGTGTAAAATTTGAATATTTGAATATATTATTATCAAATCTATTGTCACAGACTATCTAGTGGAATATCAACTACAGTTTATAAATCAATAGTTGATGATGTTATACCATGGTTGAGCATGATTGAGATCACTAGCAATGTCCTTACTATGAATGATTATGGTTAATGATTGTATGATTATGTTTGATCGTGGTTTTACTATGCTTGACCATAGCTAATGATGATTGACTATAGTTGAAAATGGTTTTCATATGACTCACCATCATTTGACCATGGTTTGACTATTGTCAACCATAGCTATACATGATTCACTATAGCTGACCATAGTTTGAATATGGTTTGGCTGTGCTGGACCAGATTTCGACTATGGTGTCTCTATAGTTGATCATGATATCATTGTGGTTACAATTTGAAATGGTGGTTGTTCATGCTCAGCCATGGTTTAACTATGACTAACTGTGACCATCCACCATAGTTCAATATAGTTCACTATGGTTAACAAAGGATCACCACCTGATAGGCCATGATGCATGTGGTAACTATGGTTCACCATGGTAGTCACATTCGTTATTATTGAATAGGATGCTTGTTCTCACTATAGTCGACGATGTCAACAAGAGTAAAAAATAACATGTTGACTATAATTGTTCATGTCAAAAATAATAAACCATAATTAACATATTTTAATGTAACTATTAATTTATAATTAAGACAGTAAATGTGTGGAAATATATTATTAATGCATTGTTGATGCTATATTAAACTTTTATTAATGTTATCTAAATGTTTTAATAACATTTTCTACATTTATTGGTATTACATAAATGTTATAATGAAATATTAATGATATATTAAACACTATATACTCATTAAGTAATTGTGTATTAAGTAAGTATTGTATCAATAATCTAAATTAATGATTAAGTTAATATACAACTTGAGTGGGTGTAATGGTTAAGAGCATGTGCTTCCTCCTAAGAAGTCACATGTTCAAAACGAGAGGGGGTA
>APFE030887734.1:14534-39672 GCA_000404065.3 Pinus taeda | reverse complement strand
ATTAAATAATTTAATTAAATAATAATAGTAACATTGTTACTAATAATATTAATTGACTCAATAAATATTAGTTAATGTTGACCACGATTGATTTTCATTTGAGACAATCTTTGTCACAAAGCGATATTGAACCATGGTTGACCATGATTGATTTTCATATGGAGACAATTTTTTTCACAAAGTGGCGTTGCACCATGGTTGAGGTTTATATTGCGAAAATATTTGTCACAATGTGATGTTGTACCATGATTGACCATGATTATAAACTCAAGGGATTTATATTAATTCCAAGGATAATATTATAATCCCAAGGTATATATACTCAATGTATATAATCGCTAAGATAAATATTATAAACCCTAAAATAAACATGGTTGACCACGGTTTACCAGGGTTGATTTTCATTTTGAGATAGTCATTATCATAATGGAAGGTTGGACAATGGTTGACCATGGTTGATTTTCATATTGAGACAATCTTAAACATAATGTGACATTGGACCATGATTGACCATGGTTCAGTATGATTGATTTTCATATTGAGACAATTTCTTTCACAATGCAATGTTGGACCATGATTGACCATGGTTGAGCATGTTTGATTTTAATATTGAGACAATCTTTGTCACAATACGATGTTGGACCATGATTGATTTTTAAATTGAGAAAAGCATTGTCACAATGTGATGTTGGACCATGGTTGACGATTATTATAAATGCAAAGATTGGTATTATAAATCATAAGAATAATATTACACCTTAGGAATATGAACCTTTAGATTAATAAACCCAATAGATTGATATTATAAACCTAAGGAAATAATAAACCAACATTGCAGCATGCTTGATTTTCATATAGAGAACATACTTGTGAAATGTCACATAGGACCATGGTTGACAATGGCTAACCATGACTATATATCCAAAGGATTTATATTAAATGAAATTATCAATGTTTTGAACCCAATGAACAATTCTAAACCCTGGGAATAAGAGTCGTTAGATTAATAAACCAAACATATTAATATTATAAAGCCAAGGAAATAACAAACTGAAGGGAATAACATTAAACCCAAGGGATTTATATTATAAGCCAAAGGAATATGAAACCCTAGATTTAACCCCATGAATATGAGAAATATTAGATCTCAACAATATGTACCCTTAGATTAATAACTGAGAAAAATAATATTATAAACCTAAGGGAATAATAAACAAAAACGACCGATACTAAAAACCCTAGTGAATATAAATGCAAGGGACATATTTGTTAATTTCAATCAATGGAGAAAATTATTGAAATATGTTAATGGATTTAGGGTTGTTTAAAAGTATTAAAAGATAGGATTTATAGGCTTTATCTGCATAATCCCATTAGCTCTAATATATTACATTTAGTATTTTTCTATGGAAAATATTGAAACCACAACTTTGGCTATCTATCTCTCTTTATATTCAATTATTCGCATTATGGAGAAAGCTACTTACCTTACCAATTTTACACATATTATTTGTTGCATAGATTACATCATCAAAAAAGCATGGAAGCTCATTTGATTCTTCAAAAACCTTCCACACAGTCCAAATATTTTCCATCGCTAACAAAAGTTTCATCTTGTTATAGTAGAGAACATTATGTTATAAAAGGGGAAAATTTAGAGGACTAGAAAATGGTTAGATGATTTTTTAATATACTTAATACTTTATTTTATAAATTGTAATTACAAAATACAATTTATTATATTGCATCATTCAATTACTCAAAAATAAAAGGATGAAATGAGAAAAATTAAAGTTCAATTACTCAAAAATAAAAAGATGAAATGAGAAAAATTAAAGTTTACTTAACAAGGTCAAAGTTTTGCATTCATAATATTATTAGGATTTGATTTTATATCTATTACTGAAAAATCAAACCATTAATAATATGGTCGAAGTATACCTATTGACGTATATCAACCACATTAACTTTATAGTTGTGGTAGTGCTACATTAATATTAAAACATCATAAATCATCGAAACATTGTTAACCATCAATAAATAAACATAAACATATCCATATATTAATAGTATAAACCCCGGTAATAATATAAAAAAGACATCAAACAAAAAGGAACATCATGTGCACTATAAACCTTAAAAATAGTGCTAAAACGAAAGTAAAAAATAAACCAAAGGCACTCATACTAAACTAGAATCGATAAAAAAATCGAAGATAATCACTTTAAACTGAAGCATTGTTATTAAAGCATGTGAACACATGCAAAAATTCATCAATTTATATTCTTATGGAAAGTAAAGTTCCAACGTGAAAGAAAAAGAACACATAGAAGTTCAAAACATTGTAATGTAGAAAAAACTACATGACATGCATTTACTGACATTGAAACCAAAAAAAAACTGTATATATATTTTGGTTATATTCATATTGATTAATTATTTATTAGATGAATTTCAACTTCCAAAAAAATTTATTTAGTACCATTTTCTTCCAAGACACACTCTCACCAATGACATAAGTTGCACTAATTCAAATCAACAAAGTCATGTTCATGATGCTTCACACATTCCTACCAGTGCCTTCTTATTCTCCTTCCAGATTCTCTCTGGTACAAATGATACAAGTATTTGGCATCTAATTTCATTAGAAGCAAGACATAAATATGATCATCAACAAAAACTAGATGGAAAGCATGTTTTTATCTATCCTATTTCAAATGTAGACAACACAATATATTACTCCTCCAATAACTTGTATTGTTGAGATGTAATAGATACCATAATTGTTATCTATATATTTATTTCAATGATAAAAATATACAATTAAATTTAGTATATATATATATATGAAATAAAATCCACAAAAATTTTTAACATGACATATATGTCAACTAATTAAAGAAAGACAAAATAAAGAAGAAATAACAAAAGCTAAATTGATCAAAGGAGGACATAAACAAAAAAATATTAACCCTTGAAATCTCTTCAAAATGTTTCATTTACTAACCTTTACAATCAACAAATCTATTCAAATTATCAAAGCGCATAACAAACAACCTATCGAAGTGCAAACAAATAATTGCAAGCACCAACAAAATAATAGAAAAGTATTCATCTCATTTTTAGAGACATGGCGAAATACTAAACTATATTGAACAGAAATACCTATTAAATAATATCGACTTCAATCGCTCCTCTTCTTCATTTCAAAGTGTGCATTTTTTCATGCCGTTTAAAATAAAAAGGTGGCAGAATTTGCAAACCCTTAATCGATTTCAATTATCGATATAATATAATATAATAATATTAATAATAATTATGATATAATAATAATAATAATAATTAATATTTATGTTAATTGGAATTACTATTATTTTTACTTAATATTATTATTTTAAATTTAATAGAAATATAATCAACAAATATCAATAATAATTAATTATTTTAATAAATTAAATTATAAAAAAGCTATTAATAATTAACTAATAACCAATATTAATATTTTTATAAATAATAATAAACATATAGAATATAAATATTTTTTCTTTAATATTATTATTATTAATAATATTAGTCCTTGGATTTATAATATTAATCCATCGATTTAATACAAATCTCTGAGTTTATTATAACCCAAAGGACTAATATTATAAACATTATGAATAACAGTTATACCATATGAATATGAACCCTTACATTAATAAACCCAAGGGATTGATATTATGAACTAAAGGAAATAATAAATCCAAGGAATTTATATTAAAAACCCAAGTGATTATAAACCCATGGAAATAATATTAAACCCAATGAATCAATATTATAAAATCCACGTATATAAACCTTATGTTAAATATCATAAACCCTAAAACGACTATGGTGGATTTCCAATTTGAGACAATATTTGTCACAATGTGACGTTGGACCATGCTTGACCATCATTGATTTTTATATGGAGAGAGCCTTTCTAGAAATGTGATGTTGGAGCATTGTTGCTTTTCACTTTTAAAAAATTAAACCCTAAGATAAATATTATAAAACCTAAAATAAACATGGTTGACCATGGTTGACCGTACTTGATTTTCATATTATCACAATCTTTGTCACAATATGATGTTGGACTATGGTTGAGTGTGATAGATTTTCATATTGAGACAACATTTGTCACAATGTCACGTTGGGCAATTGTTGGCCATGATTGACCAAGCCCAATTTTCACATTGAATGAATCTTTGTCACAATGTGACATAGGACCATGGTTGATCATGAATGTCCATGATTGCCTGAATGTGACATTGGACCAAGAGAAAATCTTTATCACAATGTGAGCATCGTTATTGACCATGGTTGATTTCCATATTGAGACACTCTTTATCACAATGTGACATTGGACCATGGTTGACCACGATTGATTTTCATATAGAGATAGTCTTTGTAGAAATGTGGCGTTGGACCATGGTCAATTTTCATATTCAAAAATTTAAACCCTAAGATAAATATTATAAACCCTCAAATAAACATGGTTTACCATGGTTGATTTTCATATTAACACAATCTTTGTCACAACATGATGTTGGACTATGGTTGACCATGATTGATTTTCATATTGAGACAACATTTGTCACAATATAACCTTGGAAAATGATTTTCTATGGTTAACCATGGTTGATTTTCATATTGAAGGAATCTTTGTCATAATGTGATGTAAGATCACGGTTGACCATGAATGACCATGAGTGATAGAATGTGATGTTGGACCAAGAGACAATTTTTGTCATAATGTGAACATCATTATTGACCATGGTTCATGATGATTGACCATGGCTGACCATGGTTGATTTACGTATTGAGACAATCTTTGTCACAATGCGACATTGGACTGTGGTTGACCACGATAGATTTTCATATGGAGACAATCTTTATAACAATATGATGGTGGACCATGGTTTATTATCATATTAAGAAAATATTTATTATAATGTGACATTTTTCCATGATTGACCATGATTATAAACTAAATGGATTTATATTAAACGTAAATACTATTATTATAAACCCTATGAATAATATTATACTCTAGGAATATGAACCTTTAGATTAATAAACTTAAGAGATCGATATTATAAACCCATGGGAATAATAAACACAAGTGATTAATACTAAGAACCTGAGCGATTATAAACCCAAGGTAATAATATTAAACCCAAGGTATAAAAAGTCTAAGATAAATATTAAAAACCCTAAAATAAACATGGTTGACCACAATTGATTTTCATATTAATACAATATTTGTCATAATGTGATGATGGACTATGGTTGATTTATTTTTATATTGAGACAACATTTGTCACTATGTGGCATGGGACAATTGTTGGCCATGGATGACCATGGTTAATTTTCATATTGAGATAACTTTTGTCACAATGTGATGTTGCACCATGGTTGATGATGAATGAGCATGATTGTCACATTGTGACGTTGGACCAAGAGACAACCTTTATCACAAATTGAGTATCGTTATTGACCATGGTTGATCATGGTTAACTTCCATATTAAGACAATATTTTTCACAATGTGACATTGGAACATGGTTGACCATGTTTTTTTTCATATTGAAAGTAATAATTCTAAGCGATTAATACTAAAAACCCAAGGGATAAATATTATAAACCTAACATATATAATTTTTAAGATAAATCTTATAAACCCTTAGAAAAAAAAACATGGTTGACCATGGTTTGTCATTTTTTATTTTCATATTGAGAAAATCTTTGTTAAAATGTAACACTCGACCATGGTTGGCCATGGTTGAAAATCATTGTAAACCCAAGGGATTTATATGGAAAACTATGATTAATATTATAAACCCTATGAATAATATTATAGCCTTGGAATATGAAACCTTAGATAAACCCAAGGCATTGATATTATAAACCCAAGGGATTAATTCTTAAACCACAATGTATTATAAACCCAGGACAATAATTTTAAACCCAAGGTATTACTATTTCTAAATGCAAGCATATAAACCTAAGATAAATATTATAAACACTAAGATAAACATGGTTGACGATGGTTTATTTCCATATTGAGATAATGCTTTTTACAAGCGACATTGGATTGTGGTTGATCAAGGTTGGACATGATTGATTTACATATTGAGATGATATTTGTCAAATTGCGGCATTGAAGAATGGTTGATTTTCATATTCATAAAATATTTTCCATAATGTGATATTCGGCCATGGTTGATAGTGTGAAAATTCAATCTAGACAATGTGACGTTGGACCATGGTCGATAATGAGACATTGGACAATGGTTGACAATGTGACGTTGGAACATGGTTGGCCATGATTGTAAACGCATGGGATTTATATTAAAAAAAGGGGTTTATATTATAAACCCTATGAATAATATTATACCCTAGGAAAATAAACCCTTAGATTAATAAACCCATTGGACTAATATTATAAACCCAAGGGATTAATACTGAAAACCCAAGGAATGACAAACCTGAGAGATAAATCAAAGGTATTAATATTATAATCCGTATGTAAATAAATCCTAAGTTTAATACCATAAACCCTAAAATAAACATGTTTGACCATGTTTTACAATGGTTGATTGTCATATTGAGACAATCTTTTTCAAAAAGTGGCATTTGACCATGATTGACAATGATTATAAACAAAATAGATTTAAATTAAATCTAAGGATTAATATTATAAACCCTTTGAATAATTTTATGCCCTAGGAATTGTTGATGCCTCGAAAATCGCTACATCAACATCGGGGAAAACCACCCAATGGACCTTAAAGGTAGCTCCTTTTCCATTTGGTGTGGTGGCTTCGACTGGATATAAGGGGACCAGTTTCCCAATGGTTGGTAAATAGGATGGATAAGTGGTTGATTTTCTAGTATCTAATGATAATGGATGGATGATTTATTCTATAAAGCAATAATAAACAACTTAATCTATCTTGGGAAATTTCCAATTTAGTTTAACTTTTGATGACCTTTATCGACAAACAGGCATATAGATGACTCTATTGGTAAACAAAGATATTCATTCATATGGTAATTACTACGTTCAAGTAGTTGAACAAAGTAATCATTAAAACGTCATTACACTGTTTTTCATATTTCAATGACATAAATATGATTGAAAGAATAACACTCCTTAAACATTCAATAGTGATAAGCATAAGGGCTGCTATTAAAACGCATACATATATCTAATGATAGCAAGGTTAAATAAATGTTGATTGATATAAAAGAATGGAGAAAAGACATAGATAATAGTACGATATGTAATTTGGATCCCTCCTGATATCACTCGCATTCAAATTCCTTCTTCTAACTTAGAACACTTCCACAAAAAGCAATAGTGCATATCTCATCAAAGCATTCTTCATTAAAATTCAGAATATAGGCCCAGTCTTCATAAAAAAATATATCAAAAGCACAATAGTGTGAATTCTCTATCCAAGTCTTTACAAAAATTTAGGACCCTCTCTAAATACATGAAAGGGTCTATAAATACTATCTAAGCTAACTAATTATGAAATAAAAATGCTATTAGGTGGTATAACCAAATCATGAAGATCTCCTTGAAATAGGTCTATTTGCAATCGATAGCATGATTCACCATTTTGGCCAATCGTCCTTTAGCTTGAGCTGACAGATAGCAAGCATTGGTTGCAATTCTGGAGGGTGACTCAGAGGAGAATGCAGTTGGGCTGAATACATATCATCATGAATTTTTGGAATCATGTAACCGATTGCATCGGTTAAACATTTGAGTGCTACCATTTGACTGTATGGTTTAACTAGGAAGAACCAAAAGGTGTCCCAGGTTAAACTTTGGATGCCTCCGATTAATCGCTCCTTCCTTTCCAATTCCTGATTGCATGTTTGTTCCAATGCTTTGGCCGACAACAATTTACTTGGAGTGCACTATGAAATCAAATTATATAGATAAAGAGTATCATTGATTAACTCAATTAAATTACTGGTTGTTGATCTGTATCTTGAAGTTTCCCTTTCTGCTTTCATCAATTGCGACTGGCATTCTAGGAAAAGAATCTCCTTGTGTGACTCTAGAATTTTAGGCAGATTTGCAGCTTGCCCATCACTGGTTTCTTTCCAAGAAAGAAAGTTGGTTAAAGTCTCATTTGCTTGTTCCAAATTATACCTAGCATTGACTGATTTGTCAATCATTGATGAAGCAATCTCATAGAGGGGCTCGGTAAGGGAAATACACTTACATAGTAAATTTAGCTGCTTAATCAATGCTTTATTGATCTGGAGAGCTTCGGACCTGAATTCTGCTGGTTGAGGAAAGCTCTTGAACTTTTCTATCTGTTGTGATAATTGCGCGATTTTCTCATCTTCTGTTTTACTCATCTGTTCATTCATTGTCTTCAGCTTGGCCAATCCTGTAGATAATTCCTTTTTTTTCTGCACCGCGCTTTGGTCTATCCTCTGTTTCTCCTTGAGCAATTGTTTGTTTAATTGGTTGTTTACCTGCTTCTATGTCGCTAACTGTTGTTCTAATTGTTCTATTCTTTGTTATGTTTTGGATACCTGTGCCTGCAATGAAACAATTTTTTGGTCTTTTTCCTTGAGTAAATTGCTTACCTCTAACACTTTATCCATAGTAGCTGTCGAGTAGGCTCCACCATACTGAGAGAGTTTTGTGAGGTCTTCGGAAGGATTGAATTCTTCTTTCCATACCACATTAGCCATCTCTGTCTGTGGAGGAACAAGGGAAGATTCATGAAGCCTTCTCTTTTTCCTTTGTCCTTTTACTACAGCCCTATGTTTAGGACTGTAAAAGACATATAATGGTGGTATTTCTTCTATTTGCAAAACAATTTCATCTGATGGATCGTTAGGAATTATCTCTATATCTTTGCTGATGGGTAGGTTGCTGGTTCCTTCAATCAAAACTGTACTTGTTGTTGTTTTGTGACCAACTGTCACATCAGGTGTACTAAAACCCTATGAATTCTCAGGATTGCTTATAATGGAATTGAGTTGTTGCCATTCTTTATGGAGCTTGGGACTGATTTGAGTATCAATATCCATGTGTTCACTGCATTTTTCCTGTTCTTTCTCCTGTTATAGCTCTTTTCCTTTCTTAGGAAATTTTTCCACAACAGGATATTTGTTACTAGTTTTCTGTTCAGGCTCACTTGACTGGATTGCTGGGGTGGTAGCTAATAAGTATAGAGGAAGAGTTTGCAACCTCTATTCTCTGAGCCTATTGAACGGTTCCAGCCCTTCATATTTATATCTGATCCTGACCAATGTTTTTACCTGAAATAATGGTTCTGCTGAGGAAAATGGGTCATCAAATTCATCCTTTTCATGATCGAACCTTGTAAGTTTCGCTTGTTCAAGAACATTATAGGCAACGTTTCTAGGATCATATCGTCTATTGGGGATGGTTGCAAGATTGAACATTTGTATTTTTTCTACCTCCTTTTTTGCGTATTTATAATCATGGAGTGTGTAAACACAACATCTCAAAGGAGTTTTGCACATTTGATTTCTTCCCCATTTGTTTCAAATTTCTTATCTGAGCGGAGTTCTGCACAAGCAATGAGAAAAAACGTGATACAGAGAAATGCTTCTATAGATCAATATGAAAGAATTACGTTCATTAGCGGGTGATAATGGATTAAATTGAAATTGCCGCTTATAAAATCTATAGCAAAATCTTCCCTTAACTGCTTCATTGATTAGCCATTTAACCTGTCAATCATTGTAAAGGAGGTTTTAAATTTCCATCACGTCGTTTATATGCCAAATGATCCATTGAAGCGTGGCTTAGATTTCTTTAATGGATAATAAGAGGTAAATCGTGAATCAGTGATTGGTAATGTGAAAGGAAAGGCTTTAATATTCATTTAAAATATTTCCGATCACCGAAAGGTGATATAATGCATGGAAACCTTTTAAATATGTTTTCGAACTATACACCTCATTTAATTTATCGCAATCGGGGAATGGATTCGGGCCTTATTACTGTTTCAATGTGATTTTGTTGATCACCAATTGCGATATGCTTTATCGCATCGGAGGATTCAAGTGTTCCTTTAATCATATGTTGACTGTTATCACTGATTTCTGATTGCTATATGCTTTATCGCATCAGAGAAATGAAGGGGGTTATTTCATTGTGCTTTGTGATTGGTCTTTCTCAATATTTGATAGTGATTACCTTTTCAGATTGGAGTGAGTGAATGTATCTTTATATATGTTTGCCTTGTTATTGCGATATGCGATCTCACAATCGCTTTATTGCAATAACGAAGAACTTTATGATTTTTTAGAAGACCCACTTTATTTCTATTCAAATGCTTTTTAAAGCACTTCATTTACATTAATCCTTTCGATAAGGGTTTTTCTTATGATGGTTAATACCAATTTATTCACACATCTAAGTCTATTTTAAAAGGGACCCATTTCATATTATGATTTTGTATAAAAAAAAATTATGAAATTAGGGGGTTGTTGTACAGCACAACAATTGGCGATTCACTGGGAGAAATAGTTATCTCTGAGAAATTAATTAAAATACTTAAACTTTCTTAATCTGGAAATCTTACTTTATAGAGAAAATCTAATATTACTATAATGATACTATTCTTGCTATTTTCCTCTATTTTTAGAATTAAACACATTCTAAGCTTTAAGTAGGCCTTAATTAGTTGATAATGATAAAACAAAAGACTTTTCCAACTTATGTTTTATAATAACTCCTTTGTCATAGGTAGAGCCTCTACTGCTAGCAAACATCTATAGTCTCCACAGGGTTACCTTGTAACCATTTGATTATTCATTATTCCATCCATTTCAGAGTATAATTAAAAAGAATGAATCCAAAAGATATGTTTCCTTTTTTTCCTTGCTCTGTAAGATAAAAAGCAATTGTCCTAGTTTGGTGGCTAGCTATTGACAATACCATTCACTGGTTGTAATTTAACTGAATAAGTTGGTTCGTGATGAGACCCCTTGTCTTATATTATAAGCCATTACCCTGTTTTGGTATGCAGTATTGGTAATGTCAGTTGAACTATTCCCCTATGATCATGGTAAGAAGGCTTATAATAAGACCTCTTATCTTTTATATCAAATATATTTTAGAATTACACTCTGAGTAATTATAACTTTGATGGATGGGATGAACAATTTTCTCCTTAAGAGAATATGGACGACAGGGTGAGAGTAGAAGATGCTAAGATTGAATTGGTCTTTGTTTTGTATTGATAACCATTTTCAGGCTTTTTTAAACTTTAAAATCATTTACAATAGTTCCAAGTTTTGAGAGAATTTTACAAAAATAAATTGGGGTATTCAAAATCTAAAAATACCTAATTTCCTAGAAATTTCCTTTTCCTTTAAGGCTTCCATTTCTTAAAACTAAATATCAAAACTATTTTCTTTTGAGTAACTTCTTCAATATAGCAAAGCCTAATGAGAGGCTTTTTACAACTTTATTTTCCTAAGATTTTAAACAAAATAAATTATGCACACAAATTCTGCTAAAAATTGAATATTTACATAGGGAGAAGGGGTTACCTCCTCAATTGAAGAATTTTTTCAAGATAAGGCCGTTAACAGGAAGAAAATCTCTCTTTCCTGATAGATCTTGCAATATTAATGTAGAAGGGCCTATCTTTTCACTGATCTGGAATGGTCCAAGCCACATTTTCTAGAACTTAGTATGTTTTCCTTTATCCTCATGGGCTTTGTCCCACTTCAAAACTAGATCACCAACTTGTAAATGTTTTGATCCAGTTGAAGTTGCATCAAAAGATGACTTAATAATCTGCTAATGTTTTGCATGTACAATTCAGGCTTTCTCTCTCTCTTCTTCTAATTTCAAAATTTGATCATGTCTAAGTTGAATGGAAGATGAGGGACTTTCTTCAATAAACTGCACTAAGGTTAGTGATGGAAGTACTAAATTTGTTGGTATGACAACTTCTTTTCCATACACTAGATTAAATGGAGAAGTGCCTATGGAGGCTTTCTGTGTTATTTGGTCAGCCCATAGTGCAAATGCCAAAGATTTATGCCATTTTTTATGATTTTGCTCAATAGTTCTCTTAATGATTTTGATAAGATTTTTATTGGTGGATTCTGCTAAACCATTACCCTGAGGGTAGTAGTTTGTAGAATACTTCAATTTAAATCCCCTTTTGATACCAAACTTAAATAGAAAATTTCCAGAGAAGTAAGATACATTATCAAAACTAAGAGCATTTGGGACACCAAACCTGGAAATGATGAACTGATCTATGAATTCAATGATTGCCTCAGATTTTGCTGTCTTCAAAGGAATTACTTCAACCCACTTAGTAAAGTGATCGGTAGCTATAAGGATATACCTATGCTATTTAGATGAATGTGGAGTGATTTCTCCAATGATTTCCAATCTGCATTGTTCGAAAGGATGTTCAATGTTGACCGGTTGTAAGGGGAAAGCTGAATTCTTCTGTTTTCCACTAGTGGTTTGACAACTTTGGCATTTCCTTACATATTCATGAGTATCTCTGAATAGGGTGGGCCAATAATAACCAACATGAATGATTTTGTGAGCTGTTGTATCAGCTCCAAAATGTCCTCATGTTGGTACGTCATGTAGCTCCTGCAAGACCTTTTGTGCTTCAGGTTTTTCCAACCATCTTAACAAGAATAAACCATAATTTCGTCTAAATAATACATCATCTACAATTATGAATTTTTTTGCTTTCAATCTTATAGCACATTTGTTTTTATAGGAAAGGTTAGAAAGAGCATATCCATTTTTCAAATAGAAAATCAGATCTGCATACTGAGAGTCAGGATTAGTGGTACTTATCTGATTGATTTCTTCAGTATCTTTTGTACCTTCAGATTCCTAAATATTGGATGCTCCTGCTAAGAACCTGCAAAAACCTTTGCCTTTGACAATATTTGCTTGTTTGATTTCCAAGTCATATTCTTGTAATGTTGTGACCCAATTTGCTCTATTTTCTCCTAATTCACTTTGAACTAGTAATTGTCTTACTACTAGAAAAGGGCATATAACTTTCATGTGAGCTTTTAAGAGAAAGATTCTGTAATGTTTAATGGATTTGTACACAACAAGGGCTTATTTTTCGACTTCTGAGTAATTAATTTTAGCACCTTGAAGGTTTGAACTATAAAATGAGATTGGTGCTTCCAAGTTTTGATTGTTAATTTGTGTCAGCACTACTGCATAAGATAAATCTGATGCAACGATATATAAGATGAAATGATTTGAAAAATTAGGAGTGCTTAAAGCAAGGGCATTTATGATTGATTGTTTGATGGAATCGAATGCCTCTTTCTCTGCAGGCCCCCATTAAGCACCGAATATTTCTTGATTATAGTTTGTAATGGCAAAAGAATGTAGGAAAAATCTAGGACAAATCTTTTTACAAAGTTAATTTGACCTAAAAATGACTGCATGGATTTTTTATTATGAGGGAATGGAATATCAGAAATCTCTTTGATTCTATTTGGATCAATATAAATACCATCTTTTGAAACAATGAATCCCAAGAGCTTTCCTTGATTAAGAGAAAAAAAGGACTTCTTTGGATTGAGTGAGATACCATACCTTTTACAGCATTCAAAGATTTTTCTCAGGTCGTGTAAATGATTTGATCTTTTCTTGGAAAATACAGTAATATCATCTAAATAGACAACTGCTAATTTATTAATCAATCCTTTGAATGCTATGTTCATTGCTCTTTGGAATGTAGCTCTAGCATTGATAAGTCCAAAAGGTATTTTTTGGTAGGCATAAGTTCCCCACTTGGTTCTAAAGGTAGTCTTAAGTCTGTCATCAGGGTGGACCAATATTTGATCATACCCTGAAAAACCATCTAGAAAGGACATTAACTGAGAACTAGCTACTGAATGGAGTGTCTGCTCCATGGTAGGCAAAGGGAAGTTATCATTTTGGGTTGCTTTGTTAAGATTTCTGAAGTCGATACAAATTCTAATGTCTCCATTTTTCTTCCTTATTGGTAGCATATTGGACACCCAGTTTGAATGTCTAGCAGGAGAAATTATCTTAGCTTTCAAGAGTTTGTTTAGTTCAGCATTTATTTGACTCTCTAAGTTAGGATGAATCTTCCTTAACTTCTGTTGTACTAGCTTTTGTTCACAAAACATTGGAATAGTATGCTGAATGATTGATGTATCATATGTTTTCAAATCATCATATTTCCAAGCGAAGAAATTTTTATACTTATGTAAGAATCTAATGAATGCAATTCGTTCTTCTGAAGAAAGCCTAATCCCAAATTGATGTTTTGAGGATTATCCTTAGTAACAAGGTTTACCAATTAAAATCTTAAAGTAGAACTCTGGAGCTTTGAATTAGTAACCTATTTAAACCTATCCTTGATGTCATATAGATCTTCAAGCTTAACTACTGGTTTAAGTATTGAGTTTTCTTGAAGTTTTTCCTTCATTTGAAGGTCATGATCACTTTCATCAATAATTTGATCATCATAGGACTTGTCAGAAGTTAATAAGTTTAAAATGTCTTCATCGTGATTGAACACTCGCCAATTAGTGACATTATCAGGAATTGATGGTCTAAAACTTAACTCTACTGAGAATCTATTTGGGCTGTAATCTTCAGATGGCAGGAGTTTGGAGGCAACATTAGCTAGTAAATCTGCTGCTGCATTCTGGGATCTAGGGATGGGAGAAATATTGAATGCCAAAAATTGAGATATAAGATCCTGCACTAAAGACTAATAGTGTTTAAGGTGACTAGAAAGGCAATGGATTGTATTTCTAACTTGTTTTATAACAATTTTTGAATCACCGAACACTTTCAAATATTGGGCTTTAATACCGATTGCTTTGTAGAGTCCTTGAGTTAAGGCCTCATATTCATCTGTATTGTTTGTGCATTCAAATTCCAACCTGCATGATAACATGGTCTTTTCCCCCTCAAGACTAACTAAAATGCATCCTGCTCCTGCACCTTCACTAGACTTAGACGCATCAAAATATAATGACCAAAACAAAGACTTAACTACAATTTTATTTACAGTTTTCTCAGCAACATTAACACATCTTGATGTATTTGTTTGTGAGAATTTTTCAATTTGAGATGTGAAATTATTGACCGAGAAGGGTGATGGTTGGGCGGTGAAATTGCCAAAGAATGATTCAAATGAGTAATTCCCCAAAATATTGTTATTGAATGCTATTGGTTGATTTTCTTATTCGAATTCAGTAACAGTATGGGTCATGTGTTTCTCCTGATCGATCTTGATCTGATTTGGCTTTCCTTTATAAAGTAGCCACATATGAGACCAATTGGTGGAAATATAACCATGGAGTTTCTCAGACCAGTCTCTACTCAAAATTAAACCATAGAATTCAGGTATATTAGTGATTAAAATATTAATTCTCTAAACCACTCTTGGATCAGCTGACAACCTAATGGTAAATGAGTTGAGATCTCCTAAAACCTAGACCTTAGTTATATCCAACTGTACAATATGAATTGCAAACTTTTGGGGTTTAAACTTCAGTTTAGAAAAAACTGAAGCTGGCATTATATTAGAGGAAGCCCCTAAGTCAATCAAACAATTTTGTAGATTTCTATTATAGATCTCGTAGGTTAAGAGGAAAGGAGGAGTATGGGAATTGGATCTATCCCCAAGTAAAATAGCATCAGTAGCTTCTACTCTACTAGGAGGTGGTTTACGTGATTCATTAGCAGCTTTAGATATTAGAGCATTTGGAAGCGGAGAAGAAGGGACAACATTTAACTCCTTAAGAAGTAATTTATGTTGATGTTTGAGCTTACTAAGCTCAAACATAGTGATATTTGCCTTTTTCTTCTTCATGTCTTCGATAATATTATAGTCCATAGAATCCATAGTTACTAATGTATTTGATGTTGGCAGTGGATTTGAAGTTGATGGCTGATTTTGGGACGATATTGTTGTAAATTTCTTTGTGGGAACCTTTTCTTTGGTTGTAGTAGTACCTGCATTCCTTTTCTTTGAAGTTATTTGAATAGGTTCAGGAGTACCCTTACTCCTAGTAGTTATAGGGAAAGCTTCCTGTTCGTTTTCTATATCAGAATTAGGCAAAATAAAGTCCCACATCCCATGACATTCTACAGTCTCCTCTTCTTCAAGTTCTTCAGATGACAAGACTGTTTCTTCTTCTTCTTCCTCTTCAGGATCAGATTCTGCATTAGATATGGCATTTGGTGGTTTTGATTTAGGTTTCTTAAAATTCCCGAATGGCCTTTTTGTTGAAGTCTTATCTACCTGTTTTTTGATTTTTACCATTTCGTTTGACATTGTCTTGAGAATTTTTTGGAGACCCTCCATATCATATGGGTCTTTGGGGGTTTTCTTCTTTAAATCATCTCTGAAAGAAAATTTTTTGGATTTTTTTATCTTCAAGAGAAGCCTTGTTTTCTAAAGCAATAATGTGTTTCTCTACTAGAAGCGCCTCTTTCATGTTTTCAGCTAATGTTGGTTTAGCAGCTTTATCTACAAAAAAAGCTATATTTGAAGGTAGGTTTGTTATATACCATTCACTTCTGATTTGCTTACTTGGTTTAGAGGTGGTTGGAATCTTATTCAAGAGTTTATTAAATCGGGAGTTGAACTCCTTTATTGGTTCTTTATATTCTATCCTAAGATTCGGGAGATCATTAATTAGCATTGCTAGGGATCTGTCATCACCATACTTTGTCAGGAACTGCACTTGAAAAATGTTCCAACTTGTAATGGATCTAGAGGGTAGGGAAAAATACCAAGACCCAGCTGATCCTTGTAAAGTATAAGGGAAAATCCTAACAACAACATCTTCCTTTGTCACTCCTTTTAAGTTAACTGCCAACATCAATTTATTAATATGCTCATCGACTTGTATTCCCGCATCTGGATTAAACTTCGGTAACCATTTTTCAGGGTGTGATAGCAATGGATGTAATGGTGCAGGCATCGTGACTGCACCAGGATTATTCCATGGATTCTAAACCTGAGCCATTGTAGAACTAATACTAGATGATATTACCGATGAAATTCCAGATGTGTGGGAAGGAGATGATATTGAGGTTTGAGGTGTTCAAGTTCCTGATCCCTGTTGAAAAACAATGTGCAATGGAGGAGTGGATGGCTGACTTTGCACTAGAGAAGATGAAATGGATGATGATGAGACAGTCTCACTATCAGATCCTTCAATTGTCTTTCTTGCCCTTTTCCTTTTAGGTAGGGGCAACTCAGTAGGTTCAATACCAAGTTTCCCACTCTGAGGTTTGGTGAGATGTTGAGGTGGAATAAATTGCAAAGTCTCACTACCTTAAGATACCTTAGATTCCTGTGGTGATATTGAAAAGCATTGAAGTTTATGGATAAGAGATTGAACTTCAAGAGACTTTGGAGTTAATCGTTCTGGGGAATGTTGGGGCTGAGCAGTGGTAGTTGACTCCTCTTCTTCTCATTTGAAGACTTGAGTTCCAGTATGCAAAGGAGAGGTTGGAGGTGAGGTGGAGGGAGATTTACTCTCAGAATTAGTTGCAGATTTAGGTTTGATCGCCATTCATAGTTCATTCCCTCCTTCTAGCACCAAAAATTTTGATGCCTCAAAAATCGCTGCATCAACATTGGGGAAAACCATCCGGTCCAGACCTTAAAGGCAGCTCTTTTTCCGTTTGGTGTGGTGGCTTCGACTGGATATAATGGGACTAGTTTCCAAATAGTTGGTAAATAGGATGGATAAGTGGTTGATTTTCTAGTATCTAATGATAATGGATGGATGATTTACTCTATAAAGAAATAATAAACAACTTAATATATCTCGGGAAATTTCCAATTTAGTGTAACTTTTGATGATCTTTATCTACAAACAGGGATATAGATGACTCTATTGGTAGACAAAGACATTCATTCATATGGTAATTACTATGTTCAAGTAGTTGAACAAATTAATTATTAAAACATTATTACACTGCTTTTCATATATCAATGACATAAATATGATTGAAAGAATAACACTCCTTAAACGTTCAATAGTGATAAGCATAAGGACTACTGTTAAACTGCATACATATATCGAATGGTAGCAAGATTAAATAAATGTTGATTCATATAAAAGAATGGAGAAAAGACATAGATAATAGTACCATATGTAATTTGAATCCATCTCGATATCAATCGCATTCAAATTCCTTCTTCTAAGTTAGAGAACTTCCACAAAAAGCAATAGTGCATATCTCATCAAAGCATTCTTCATTAAAATTCAAAATATAGGCCTAGTCTTCATAAAAAAATATATCAGAAGTACAATAGTGTGACTTCCCGATCCAAGTTTTTACAAAAATTTAGGACCCTTTCTAAATACATGAAAGGGTCTATAAATACTATCTAAGCTAACTAATTATGAAATAAAAATGATATTAGGTGGTATAACCAAATCATGAAGATCTCCTTGAAATAGGTCTGTTTGTAGTCAGTAGCATGATTCACTATTTTGGCCGATCATTCTTTGGCTTGAGCTGGTAGATAGCAAGCATTGGTTGCAATTCTTGAGGGTGACTCAGATGAGAATGTAGTTGGGCTAAATACATGGCATCATGAATTTTTGGAATCATGTAACTGATTGCATCAATTAAACATTTGAGTGCTGCCCTTTGACTGTATGGTTTAACTAGGAAGAACCAAAAGGTGCCCCAGGTTAAACTTTGGATGCCTCTGATTAATCGCTTCTTATTTTCCAATTCCTGATTGCATGTTTGTTTCAATGCTTTGGCCGACGACAATTTACCTAGAGTGCACTGTGAAATCAAATTAGAAAAATAAAGAGTATCGTTGATTAACTCAATTAAATTACTGGTTGCTGATTTGCATCTTGAAGTTTCCCTTTCTTCTTTCATCAATTGTGACTGCCATTCTACGAAAAGAATCTCCTTGTCTGATTCTAGAATTTTAGGCAGATTTGCAGCTTGCCCTTCACTAGTTTCTTGCCAAGCAAGAAAGTTGGCTAAAGTCTCATCGGCTTGTTCCAAATTCTGCCTGACATCCACTGATTTGTCAATAAATGATGAAGCAATCTCATAGAGGGGCTTGACAAGGGAAATATTATGACATAGTAAATTTAGCTGCTTAATCAATGCTTTATTGATTTGGAGAGCTTCGGACCTGAATTCTGCTAGTTGAGGAAAACTCTTGAACTTTTCTATCTGTTGTGATAATTGCGTGATTTGCTCATCTTTTGTTTTACTCATCTATTCATTCATTGTCTTAAGCTTGGCTAGTGTTGTAGATAATTCCTTTTGTTTCTGCATTGCACTTTGGTCTATCCTCTATTTCTCCTTGAGCAATTGTTCGTTTAATTGGTTTTTTACCTGCTGCTGTGCTGCTAACTGATGTTGTAATTATTTTATTCTTTGCTATCTTTTGGATACCTGTGCCTGCAATGAAACAATTGTTTGGTCCTTTTCCTTGAGTAAATTGCTTACTTCTGATGCTTTATCCATAGTAGCTACCAAGTAGGCTCCGGCATACTGAGAAGGTTTTGTGAGGTCTTCGGAAGGATTGAATTCTTCTTTCCATACCACATTAGCCATCTCTGTATGTGTAGAAACAAGGGAAGATTGATCAATCCTTCTCTTTTTCCTTTGCGTTTTTCCTATAGCCCTATGTTTAGGACCGTAAAAGACATCTAATGGTGGTATTTTTTTTATTTGCAAAAAAATTTCATTCGATGGATCCTTAGGAATTATCTCTACATATTTGCTAATGGGTAGGTCGCTGGTTCCTTCAATCAGAACCATACTTGTTGTTGTTTTGTGACCAATTGTCACTTCAGGTGTACTAAAACCCTGTGAATTCTCAGGATTGCTTATAATGGAATCGAATTTTTGCCATTCTTTAAGGAGCTTGGGATCAATTTGAGTATCGATATCCATGTGTTCACTTCCTTTTTCCTGTTCTTTCTCCTGTTTTTTCTCCTGTTCTGGCTCTTTTCCTTTCTCAGGAATTTTTTCCGCAGAAAGAGGTTTGTTACCATTTTTTGTTCAGGCTCGCTTGACTGCATTACTGGGGTGGTAGCTAATAAGTCCAGAGGCAGAGTTTGCAACCTCTGTTCTCGAGCCTATTGAACACTTCCAGCCCTTCATCTTTATATCTGATCTTGGCCAATGTTTTTACCTGAAATAATGATTCCACTGAGGTAAACAGGTCATCAAATTCATCCTTTTCATGATCGAACCTTGTAAGTTTGGCTTGTTCAAGAACATTATAGGCAACTTTTCTAGGATCATATTGTCTGTTGGGGATGGTTGCAATATTGAGCATTTGTATTTTTCTGCCTCCTTTTTTGTGTGTTTATAATCATGGAGAGTGTAAACATCGCATCTCAAAGGAAATGTAGGCCATACCTGCTTCTTAGAATTTCTAAGAGTTTTGAATGTCCCTTCTATTGTTATTTGGTAGGCCAATTCCCGAGCTAACAACTTGTCGGGTACATATAGATAAAGGAAATGGGGTCTTCTAAGGCTACCAAAAAACCTTATATATGTAAACTTGTCTTCTCTGAAGCAATTACAACCTATAGTCAAATCTATCCCTGCTTCCTCGGAAATCCTCGGTGTAGGCTTATCAAAAGTAGCATAATAAATAGGCAACATAAAACCATTGCAAATTCTATACAAATGATCTTTGTATTGGGCTTTCCATAACATTTGATGATAAATATGGATTGGCTTGGGGTCCTGGGGAGTCCATCTCCATCCAAGTACCAAATATTTACAGTTAAAACAAAGAGTGACCATAATATAAGCACTATAATAAAAATGGGGAATGGTCCTGGTAGTTTTGCATGAATTTGATCTAAATTCAAGAATTGTTGTGGCCAATTTGTTGGAAAAAATGTTTTCCCAATCCATCACATAACTATTAACTGCTGCTTCCATTAAAGGGGCCATTTCAATGGTGAATTTAGCAAAATCATGTATCCCCCACATTCTACACATCGCAACCCCGACATAACAATAAGGAGAAGCCAATGAGTCCACCAAGTACTTACCTGATGATTCGTGTTTGTGCTTCTTGAGGTTATGTCTGGACTGCTTAATTAGGGCGATTCTATTAAATTTTCATTCGCAAATTTCTCAAGGAATGCTTTGTTGTACCTCTTTTCAGGTTCAGGCAAGTAGTACATTTTCCTTAGATCATCTAGCTAAAATGATCCAAAAATCCTTTCGTCAATTGTGCAAAATGTTCTGTTTGAAACTGGAATTTCTTGTACCACCCATCTTACTACATCAGTGTATGGAAGAATCTTTTCTCATGCTGCTATTCTATGAAAATATGAACAAGATAAATCTCTGAGGGATGCTTCCGATCTGTTAGTTGAGTCATCTATGGCAGTTTCTGATATCTCCTCAGGCTCCTCTACTTCAATTAAATTGTAAATGCTTTCTCAACTGGTGTTTCCAAGGCTAAGGCATGTACTGTCCGAGATTAACCCTTTTTTACTTGGCCCTGGATCCTTGGCTAGCTGCACTACTGCTGTAGGAGTTGTGGCTACAGATTTTTTTGATTTCTTCCCCATTTGTTTCAAATTTCTTATTTGAGTGAAGTTCGGCACAAGCGATGAGAAAAAGCTTGATACAGAGAAATGCTTCTATAGACCAATATGAAAGAATTATGTCGATCAGCGGGTGATAATGGATTAAAGTGAAATTGCTGTGGATAAAATCTACATCAAAATCTTCCCTTAACTACTTCATTAATTAGCCGTTTAACCTGTCAATCATTGTAAAGGAGGTTTTAAATTTCCATCACATCATTTATATGCCAAATGATTCATTGAAGCGTGGCTTAGATTTATTTAATGGATAATTAGAGGTAAATCGTGAATCGGTGATTGGTAACGTGGAAGGAAAGGATTTAATAATCGTTTAAAATATTTTCGATCATCGAAAGGTGATATAATTCATGCAAACCTTTTAAATATGTTTTCAAACTATGCACCTCATTTAATGCATCGCAATCGGGGAATGGATTTGGGTCTTATTACTATGTCAATGTGATTTCGCCGATTTCCGATTGCGATATGCTTTATCACATCAGAGGTTTCGAGTGTGCCTTTAATCATATGTTGACTTTTATCGCTGATTTTCGATGGCGATACGATTTATTGCATCGGAGAAATCAAGGGGGTTATTTCATTGTGCTTTGTGATTTTCCTTTCCTGATATCCGATAGCGATTACCTTTTCGGATCGGAGTGAGTGAATATGTCTTTATATATGTTTGCCTTGTTATTGCGATATGTGATCTCACGATCGATTTGTTGCAATAACGAAGAACTCTATGATTTTTTAAAAGACCCACCTCATTTCTATTCAAAAGGTTTTTAAAGTACTTCATTTACATTAATCCTTTTGATAAGGGTTTTTCTTATGATGGTTAATACCAATTTATTCACACATCTAAGTTTATTTTAAAAGGGACCCATTTCATATTATGATTTTGTATAAAAAAAAATTATGAAATGAGGGGGTTGTTGTACATCACAACAGGAATATGAACCTTATATCAATAAACCAAAGGGATTATAAACCCAAGGGAATAATATTAACCCCAAAGGATAAATATTATAAACCCAATGTATAAAAACATTAATATAATATTATTAAACATAAAATAAACATGGTTGACCATTAATTACCATGGTTCATTTCATACTAAGATAATCTTTGTCAAAATGCAATGTTGGAATATGGTTGATCATGATTGATTTTAATATTGAGACAATCCTTGTCACAATGGGACATTGGAACATTGTTGCACATGGTTGATTTCCATATTGAGACAATATTTGTCACAATAAGACATTTGACCATGGTTGACGCTGGTTGACCACAGTTGTTTCTCATACTGATAAAGCCTATGATAAACTATAAGATAAATATTACAAACTAAGCTATATAAACCACACGGTAAATATTATAAACTCTAAAATAAGCATGGTTGACCTTGGTTGCTCTATATATTGAGACAATATTTGTCACATTAGGACATCGAACCATGGTTCACCATGGTAGACGATGATTTATTTTCATATTGAGACAATATTTTCACATTGTGACATTGGACCGAGGTTAACTATGGTCTACCATGGTTGACATTGATTGAGCATGAGTAACCATAGTTGACCATTGTTGTCCATCGTTGATTTTCATACTGAGATAACCTTTGTATCAATGCGACATTAGACCATGGTTGACCATGGTTGATGATGGTTGACATTGTTTGATTTTCATATTGATATAATATTTGTCACAATTTGACATTTGACCATGGTTTAACATGTTTGATTTTCATATTGAGACAATTTTTGTCACAATTTTACATTGGACCATGGGATTATGAATTCTTATACCAATAAATGCAAGGGGTTGATATTATAAACCCAAACAAATAATAAACCGAAGGGATTAACACTAAAAGCCCAAGGGATTATAAACCCAAGGGAATAATGTTAAACCCAAAGGATAAATATTATAAACCCAAGGTATAAAAATGTTAAGATAAATATTATTCACCATAAAATAAACATGGTTGACCGCGACTGGTTTTAATTTTGAGAAAATCCTATGATATGCCCTAAGATAAATAGTATAATGCAAGGTCTATAAACCATATGATAAATATTATAAACACTAAAATAAATATGGTTGACCATGGCTGATTTACATATTGAGACAATCTTAGTCACAATAGAATGTTGAACCATGGTTCACAATGGTTGACCGTGATTGGTTTTTGTGTTGAGACAATATTCGTCACAATGAGACGTTCGACCATGGTTAACTATTGTTTACCATGGTTGACATTGATTGACCATAACTAACCATGGTTGATCATGGTTGTCTATGGTTGATTTTCATATTAAGAAAATATTTCTTTCAATTTGATGTTGGACCATGGTTGACCATGATCAACCATGGTTGATGATGGTTGACATTGTTTGATTTTCATATTGAGACAATCTTTGTCATACTTTGACATTGGACCATGGTTGACCATGTTTGATTTTCATATTGAGACAATCCTTGTCATATTGGGATGTTGGACCATGGTTGACCATGGTGGACCACGATTGATTTACATATCAAGACAGTCATTGTCACAATGAAACATTATACCACAATTGATTTTCTTATTGAGATAATCTTTGTTAGAATGCAACATTAGACAATGGTTGACCATGATTGACATCACTAGCAAGGTCCTTACTTGAATGATAATGGTTAATGATTGTATGACTCTGGTTGAGCATGGTTTTACTATGGTTGAACATGGTTGATCATGGTTGACTATGGTTGAACATGGTTTGCATATGACTCACCATAAATTGACAAAGGTTTTACTATTGTGAGGCATAGTTATACATGATTGACTATAAATGACCATGGTTTGAATATGGTTTGACTTTTCTTGACTAGATTTCGATTATGGTGTCTGTATAGTTGATCATGATTTAATCATGGTTACCATTGAAATGGTGGTTGTTCATTCTCAACCATGGTTTAACTATGACTAACTATGACCATCCATGATAGGCATCCATGTTCAACAATGACGATCCACTATTGTTCAATATAGTTCACTTTGGTGAAGAAAGGGTCACCTACTGATAGGCCATGATGTATGTGGTAGCTATGCTTCACCATGGTAGTCATGTTCACTATTATTGATTGATGCCTATGTTGACTCTAGTCGACTATGTCAATCAGAGTCAACCATAACATGTTGACTATAGTTGTTCATATAAAAAATAATCAACCATAAAAACCATGTTTTAATATATACATTAATTTATAAGTAAGACATTATAAATGTGTGGAATAATATATTATTAATGTACTTTTGATGTTATATTAAACATTTATTAATATTGTTTTAATATTTTAATAATGTTTTCAACATTAGTATTATATTAATGTCATAATTAAATATTAATGAAATATTGATGATGATGATGATGATGATGATGGTTAACGTCCACTAAGACCAAATAATGATCTATCGGACCTAAAAAGACAAATTATTTATT
>APFE030887732.1:33078-53731 GCA_000404065.3 Pinus taeda | reverse complement strand
TTTCCACCCCACTTTTAGTCTTCTTCCACATAGGGAGGAGTACACACACCTCAGATCTCTGGTTCAAAATTCACTATTTTTTTCATCCTTGCTTTTAAGTTTACGAGTAGCATATTTTCACTTTTCGCAGGGTGAGGGAAAACGAGATTGAAGAGAGTTGTGAATTAAGGTTTGCCTAGGTATGTTTCATTTCTAACCTCCCTACATTTCCACCCCACTTTTATTATTGTTCCACACAAGGAGGAGTACACACACCTCAAATCCCTCGTTCAAAGTTCACTATTTTTTTCATACTTTCTTTTAAGTTTACGAGTAGCATATTTTCACTTTTCACAGGGCGGGAGAGAAAACAAGATTTAAGAGAGTTGTGAATTAAGGTTTTACCAGTAGCAGAATAATATTGAACCCCACCATTGGATCTTCAATCCATTAATGGCTCCCAGGTATGTTTCATTTCTAACCTCCCTGCATTTCCACCCCACTTTTAGTCTTCTTCCACACAAGGAGGAGTACACATACCTCATATCTCTCTGGTTCAAAATTCACTATTTTTTTCATCCTTGCTTTTAAGTTTACAAGTAGCATATTTTCACTTTTCATAGGGCGGGAGGGAAAACGAGATTGAAGAGAGTTATGAATTAAGGTTTTACCAGTAGCAGACTGATATCGAAGCCCACCATTGGATCTTCAATCCATTAATGGTGCCCAGGTATGTTTCATTTCTACCCTCGCTGCATTTCCACCCCACTTTTATTCTTCTTCCACACAAGGAGGAGTGCACACACCTCAGATCTCTAGTTCAAAATTCACTATTTTTTTCACCCTTGCTTTTAAGTTTATGAGTAGCTTATTTTCACTTTTCACAGGGCAGGAGGGAAAACGAGATTTAAGAGAGTTGTGAATTAAGGTTTTACGAGTAGCAGAATATCGAACCCCACCATTGGATATTCAATCCATGAATGGTGCCCAGGTATGTTTCATTTCTAACCTCCCTGCATTTTCACCCCACTTTTAGTCTTCTTCCACACAGGGAGGAGTACACACACCTCATATCTCTAGTTCAAAATTCATTATTTTTTTCATCCTTGCTTTTAAGTTTACGAGTGGCATATTTTCACTTTTCACAGGACACGAGGGAAAACAAGATTAAAGAGAGTTGTGAATTAAGGTTTTACCAGTAGCAGACCGATATCAAATCCCACCATTGAATCTTCAATCCATTAATGGCACCCAGGTATGTTTCATTTGTAACCTCGCTGCATTTCCGCTACACTTTCTGTCTTCTTCCACACAGGGAGGAGTACACACACCTCAGATCTCTGGTTCAAAATTCACCCCAGGTATGTTTCATTTGTAACCTTGCTGCATTTCCTCTCAACTTTTTGTCTTCTTCCACACAAGGAGGAGTACACACACCTCAAGTCTCTGGTTCAAAATTCACTATTTTTTTCATCCTTGCTTTTAAGTTTATGCTTTAATATTTGTGCCCCACTTTGTTACTGTTTGCAGGGATAGCATTGGAATTTGATGAATTTGGGAAGCCATTTATTATAATATAGAAGCAAGGGCAGAAGACCCAAATGAGAGGCTTAGATGTTCAAAACTTCTAACATTGTGGTCACCAGGGTTGTTATGAGAATACTGCACACCTCACTGGACTCCAATGGAATAAAAATGACGCTCTAGAACCCTTGGGGTGATGTCATCATCAATAAGCTCCTATCTTTTTTATTCACTCTCTATTTCTAGATCAGTGAAACCACCCTTAAATTATGAAAATTAGTAGATATTATTTTAAAACTTGTATGCTTCATAGCTAAAAATTACTTAATTTTTTTGTAAAGACTGAAATAAACCATTAAATTATGAAAATTAGTAAAATTTACTTTAAAACTTATATGATTCATAACTAAAAATTACTTAAATTTTCTGTAAAGACTTAAATAAGCCAATACTCTGCGATCTACTCACTCTTTCTCACAAACTTAGGCCCACTGAGCTAGATTCTCTACGTATGTCGATGCCTTCCTACTAAAGCTCTTAAAATTGGTGAATGTGTTCAGATGTCGTTTGGATCATTGGATGTCTAATGTGCACTAAGGGCATTTTAGCCCCTAGATTTGTATGTGCCATATTCCATCATGTTGGTTCCATTTATAGGTTCATGTCGGTTTTCATTTTGGGTGGTTCTCCTATTTTATAGGAGCTATATTTTAGGGCCTACATGTCAAACATAGCTACATGGTATTGTTCCATGCATGTAATATACCCAATAACTTTTGTACACTCTGAGGATGTGGTACTTTAGTTTACCACCCAAATTTACACAAAAACTGAACCCAAATTTACACAAATTTATGAATTCACACAGATTTATGAAGTGAATAATTCACACAAAAAGTGAACCCAAATTCACACAAAAATACGAAGTAACTGAACTGAATTGTTTATGTTATTAACTGTTTACTATTGACAGGCATGAAACTATATATTTATGCAACCTAAATACACACAACCATTCCATTAATCATGAATCCATAAATCACAAATGTCCACAAGCCACTAGAGAGGAAACCTAAAAATTAATTAAGTAATGAAACAAACCATAAAAAAATTAGTAAGAATTCAATACAATTCATATATACATTTAGGAATACTTATCTATCTGGAATTGTTCAACAATTTGTTGTAGAAGAGGGAAGTAAGATCGCAACCATATAACCGAAGATCAATGACAGTTCATATTTTACTCGATCACTTGCTTCATCATTGACATTAGCACTATTAGTTGCAGAAGAGGGAAGTAAGATCACAACCATATAACCAAATATCAATCATAGTTCATATTTTACTCGATCACTCGCTTCATCATTAACATTAGCACTATTTCATTGATCACAAGATCCATTGTTAGTAAGATATTTGTTTGACAATAGACCACACATATGGGTATGCAGGCGTATTGTCTTACTATCCATAAGCATACTTGAAATATAATCTATTCATGAGTATAATTGATGGTCTTTACTATATTGGACATGAGTATAATTGATGGCCTTTACTATATTGGAGCTAAGCAGTTGTTAAATTGAAGATTAATTTTTGTAAAGGAGTAATTTCACTACCTTTTTTTTATAAATATTCCTCCCAGACTTGTCTCATCTCTTCATGAGTATGCTTGATGGCCTTAATTATATTGGAGCTAAGCAGTTGCTAAATTGAAGATTAATTTTTGCAAAGGATAGTGAGTAATTTCATTTCCTTTTTATTATTATAAATCTTCCTCCCAAACTTGTAGTTGTTCCTGGATGATAAGTACAGACAAAAGAACATGACGCACTTCTTGCCTTCACATTATTGTTTCTCAAGTCTATTCTTCAAACAAGACATGATAGCTCTTTTGATGATACAAAAAAAAAACACTTAATACTTGGTGAATAATCTGAAGAAGTGCCTTGGTGGTGTTGTGCAGAAACTTATGGACAAGAACAAGAAAGTGAAAGAGAGCTGTAAAATTGGTTAGAACATAGATTTGCTACTGATCACTAGATTGATAACTAATGATCCCATAGTGTTAGTAGATAATCGTTACTTTAAATAATGATCATCATATGTCTCAGGTTATTTTTGTTTTATTCCACCTTCCATGGCACTGACCTGTAATGTGGAAGAAATTTTATGATGAAGGTTGATAAATTAACCCACCAACTTCATAGGGATCCAATTGACATTATTATGTCTATCTTATAATTTCAAGTCTTTAAGCCCTCTCACAATGGTGTGTGTGTGTGTATATATATATATATATATATATTGATGGGCCTTTCTAGACTATCTATATAAATAGTTGATCTTTCACTAGATAGACAATGGAGTTAGCAGCCTGAAGTTTTCTATCATATTTTTATTTTAAAAGGGAATCCTCTAGTTCTTCCCTCAGGATTGCTCTCAGGGTTCCTTGTTTCTTGTTGCCCTTCATGTTCACTTCCATCATTTACTTTGGCTATAATTTTTCTCTGTTGGGCTATTTCTATGGTTTCAGTGTTATAATAATTGTTCTCAACATCTTCGTAATGTTTGCATTTCTTTGATATATGCTTCTCCAATTCACATCCACTCCTCCACATACCATGCTTTTTCTCTTTTCACAACTGGCTTCTGGACATCATCTTACCAGTTCTCATCCTAGAGTTTCTTCTCTCCCCTGAATCTCCTTTGTTGGATTTGCAACAAAGGAGGGATAAAAAAATCTTCTTTATTGGATTTGCCTCACTGCAAGTTCTTCCTGCTTTATTACCAATTTATGGGTGATGGAAAATGCAACACCTGAACAAATGCACACCAATATGCTGTAGGTATATAAGAAATAAAATTGTCTACCCATCTCAGTGGATGGTGTCAATCACAATCAATGTACTTCACTAAACAGAGGCCAAAAAATTCCACATGACGATTTTATCATTAAACTTGTATTATAACATTCAAGTAAATTAGTGAAATAATAGTGATGCTACTCAATTACATTCACTCTAAAGTAGAAATTGATCCTCATGCATAGGATTAAGAAGGGATAAATAAAAATAAATACTCTATTTCTCACAGAACAATGGGTTGCACGATTTCTTGTTTAGGCAGAGATTCAATGCTAGTTCTCTTTCCAGGAGTTTACCCTTCTTCTTGCTCGGAGATTATTCCTTAACAATCTCCTTCATTTTCAGTGGAGTGATCTTCCTCAATTGCCCAGTGATATGCCTCAACTGATCCAAGGATCTTCATGCCCAATGATTGTGCTCAATTGCAGTTGTGGAGAATACATAAGCCCTTTATAGTAACATCATCAGACATGAGTACCAAATACATGGCATTTTCATTCTCCAACAGAGCTTTGGAAGCAATTTCCCCTTCCACGAGAGCTATAATTTGGCTCCGCTTCAGAGATATGTTGAGGGAATAACCAGCATCCAACTTCTGCTTTCTTAGCCTTGTATTTTCCATGGCGATGGCCTTGTTGGACTGACCATGGTATCTCTGTGTGGTTTTCCACCAGTTGTACAAATAGGGCTCTAGGGTCTTGGTATCTTCCAAGGACTAAACAAAATATGCCACAATGGAATGTTGAGCAGGGCTGAATCTTCCATACCAAATCAGATGAACATTCACAGTAGGACTATTGGTGAGCAGGGGACCATTGTGATAATTTAAAACAAGGGGCTACTATTCAACCAATACGGAGGAACACAAATCAATTAGAAGAAGTAGACATACAATAAACTTAAACCCTCCCATTCCCAAAATCAGAGAAACCCTACAAACCCTAGTGTTGTTGGGTTTTTCCTGACAGACAAGAAACGCCTAAATTTTTTTCACCCTCCTTTGTTGGATTTTCCTCATTCCAGGTTCTTCCTTCTTTAATACTAATCGATGGGTGCTAGAAAATCAAAACCTACACAAATGCATATTAATTTGTTGTAGGTAGATAAGAAATAAAATTTACTACCCATCTCAATGGATGGTGTCAATCACAATCAATGTACTTCACTAAATAGAAGCCAAACAATTCCACATGAGTATTTTATCACTGAACTTGTATTATAACATTCAAGTAAAATTCCACATGAGGATTTTATCATTGAACTTGTATTATAAATTTCAAGTAAATCGGTGAAATAACAGTGATGCTACTCAGTTACATTCACTTTGCAGCAGAAATTCATTCTCATGCACGGGATTAAGAAAGGATGAATAAAAAGAAATACTCTATTTCTCACACAAAAATGGGTTGCACAGTTTCTTATTTAAGCACAGATTCCATGCTAGTTCTCTTTCCATGAATTTACCCTTCTTGCTGCTCAGTGATTATTTCTTAACAATCTCCTTCATTTACAATGGAGTGATCTTCCTCAATTACCTAGTGATATGCCTCAACTGCTCCAAGGATTTCTTTCCCAATTATTGTTCTCAATTGCATTTGTGGAAGTCATTGCCTTCTTCTCGAGAGAGTTTGTTGCTTCTCTTAATTTTTTTTCCTCAACAAATTCTTACACTTTAGTCTAGTGATTTCTGGTCTATGTTAAAATTTATTTCTCAGTGCTCTCATCCTTTGCAATGAATGTCTTAATTATTGATGGAGTTGATTTCTATTTCATCATAAAACAAGATGTTTCTGGAAACAAAAAGATCTGTGATACCATGACATCATACCCTGTTGTATTTCTGTTAATTCAGTATCTCTTTGTTTTTGTATTATTTCTCCAATAGCAGCAATCCATCATCTCAACTCATATTGTTTTTATTGTGGTTCTAGTGTAATGGGTGAATAAACTAAGTACATTGTATCTTGCCTTTCATGCTAGTTATTTTTAGAAATGTCATGTTTAAAGTGGGAGTCGGTGAAGGTAAGAGTGATCTCCTGTGGGCTCATGTAAGTCTCACGAGAATAAATTAATGATTAAACATGAACGAGATGCTAGAATTTAAACATGTTTTTGGTGATGCTCCTGCATCACTCATTCCAATGTTCAGGAGATAGCCTTTGTTTGAAAATATCTATTGAAGTTACAATTTATTTATCATGTGGCACCATTTGTTGCAGTTATAACAGATTGAGTAGACAAGTAGATGAATAGATTCAATAGAGAAGTGGATCCAAGCCTAAGATTCCAATGGTAGTTTTCTTCATTTCAATGATAGGAATTGGATTTGCAACATGCCCCTAATGTTTTTAACTGCTTTCAACTTTTCCATTTGACAACATGTTTATGCCCTTGTTTGAATGCTAGAATTTAGTTATTTCCCCAATAACTATTTGGAGTAGTTTATGTTCTATTTGCAACAATAATCTTTATTTATCAAGGTTATTTGAATTTATAGGTTCATGTTTAAAGACATATATATTTGAGTTCCCCTGGGTTTATTTCATTTTATTTCATCCTTTTATTCTATCAATCCTTGTGTTTGTTGGTGATTTACAATTTGGTGATTTCAATTTCTACCTGCACCACCTTGTTAGATTTCTTAAATATATTTCGTTGCCTTTATCTTACTAGTTTTCTTGTGGAGTATGATTATTTATTTGCATACGTAGGGTTGAAGTTTGAGCAGTTGGTTCTGCATTTGAAGGATGATTTTATTATATGATTTGGTTTTGTTTGGCAGGTATATCAACCTTCAGAAGAAGTAATGAGATTATGGATTTGTTACAAGTTGATCAAAAAAGTACCTTAGTCCATTGTGATCATTCATTAGAATAAAACTCTTGCCAAGAATATAATGTCTCCACATCTTCAAAGCATGAATGACAACTGCCAACTCAAGATCATTAGTCACATAGTTTTTCTCTTGCTGATTTAGGTTCCTTGACTCATAGCAAACCACCTTCCCTTCCTACATTAGGACCCCAATCTTTATCGCAATCTGTAATCTTCAATGCTGGAGAATTTGTAAGAAAATACTTCAAATTCTCAAAACTAGTTGCACACTCTTGAGTCCATTCAAACTTCTTTCCTTTTTGCTGCAAAGATGTAATAAGATAGGAAATTCATGAGAAGTTCCTGATGAACCTCATGTAATAACCTGCTATTCCCATGAATGATATGACCTCATCCACATTCCTGGGAGTTGGCCACTCCATTATAGCTTTAATCTTTTCCAGGTCCACTATTATGCCTTCCTTGGAAACAACATGTCCCAAGTAATGAACTTTAGTCTAAAAAAATTGCACTTGTTGAGCTTGGCATACAACTGATGCTCTCTCAACAATCTTAATAGTGTTGCTAGGTGCTTTGCATGCTCTTCCTCATTCTTGATCCCTATGTAAATATAGTTTGCTTAGATTGTAATGAGGTTGGTGATGGTGATATTTTATTATTGTCTGATCTCTATGATTCAACATATCATACATATTGTGTTGGCCTTGAAAGGGTTATCCCTGAAGGATATTGGTATTGTCAAGGCTATCAAACATCTATGCCTGGACAGTCCAACACACATGATGAAGATGTTGAGGATTTTGTGCTTGATTTTGACAATGGGGATAAAGCTTAGGAATTAGAGGATTTATGGAAGATGCTCCAGTTGGGATGGTTGTAGGAAGAATAAAATTAGAGCTCAATTTATCACCACCTTCCTCTTCTTCTACTCCTTTCATAGAGACAAGGCCAACTCATGTAAGAACAATTCACAGAAGGATTTTGTGATGAAGCACTCCAAATCCATCTCCTAGATTTCCAGATGCAACAACAAGTTCACTTAGGCAAACTAAAGTATCTGGGACTACATCCCAAGTATCCATTGTATGGACAAAAACTCTCTCAGGTCAGCACATACTTGAGGATCATGTACAGGCTTTACATGACAATTGGTCTGTACCAGGAAAAGGCTTTTAGAAGTTTTCACCTAGCTATTCCCTTGAAAGATTTGGGGCCAGAGATGGGAATGATGCAATTATACAACCTACACCCAACAGCAGGTTGCTTCTCTTTCCTGAATCAGCTCAGAGAAGTAATTTAGCCCCCGTTTTAGAGATGGAAAATTACATAGTTAAATCTAATGTTGATCAGGCGTGGGCAATGATGGAACATACTCTAACATCAAAAGAAGATAATATAGGTCCAGCTAATTCTCTTAAAGATTGAAGACATTGGAAGGGATCATCTTTTGGTCATAAAAAAATGATTTATAAGAATTGATGGGCAATGCAAGGTCAAGTGGTGTGAGCAGAAGCATCTTAACTGCTCATGTACGATTAAGAACTAGCTATAGTCAAGATAGACACATTCTTGCAACTAATAACTATTTGGAAAATCCAAAAAGGATAATAGAGGAGATGGGATGTTGGAAATAATAGGCTACCATCACCTAGTGTTTCTAATGAGATAGTGGGTATAAGATTATCTTAAAGAAGTAACAGTTTACATCGTCAGCTAAACAATGGCACTTCATTTAGTAAACCTCGTGAAAATGGAGTCCAGAAAGTTGAAGGTGCAAAGGAGAAGGTGATCTCCATGGTAAAATCTCACATGAAGCACACACCCACAAGGGAACATAGGTAAAAGCATCTGTATTTTTCCTTCTTTTATGGTTTGTCTCTATAGAGTTGATTTTACTAAGTGTACATTGTATGCATCTCAAAATTTGTCTTTAGGAAATCCTATTTTTATTCTTTCCAAGAAAAACTCTCTAGGGAATCCCAACGGATGTTTCCCCACATTCGTGGATGGCATCCCTGGTAAACCCATTGGCATTGACTAGTGCACCACACCCAAGGGATTTCAAATAGGGCACCTGCCAACACAAAATTAACCAAATACCCTGTAACATTAATGACATTTAGTTGGGCTAACCCCTTGGGCTCAATAAATCATAATCAACTACATTATTTGCCATATTAACATATTGATCCTATTTAACATTTTGTTAGAGTAACCATAACAATCCAAGCCTGTTCCTATTTTTATTTTGGTTTTTAATTCCTTTTTTGGTGTGGTGACAACTTTATATGACTATATAGATGTTTATTTTTGTCAGAGTATATGTTGAAAAGTATATGCTCTCTTACATTCTACCTTGTCTATTATGTATTGATGGAATTCAATTTGATTAGTTGTGACCAAAGAACTGTATCAAGCATGTATACAAGGATTCTTGTATCACTATTTATAAACTGAACATTGTCCTTAAACAAGCAAAGTAGATCCTTAATGCTACATGTTTATATCTCAGGGAACTTCCAATCCTAATAAATGACGTGAAATTTAAGTGTTTCCAGAATACAAATCTCAAGTTTTGTGAATTCACTCATATATGGTCCTGGAAAAGCGAAGTGAAATTTAATTATTTCCAAATATTAAGTTCTGCGAACTCACTTATAGTTGGTGCTCAAATCTTTTGAGCAAATAGGAAGAATTTCTTTTATTTGCATTCAAATTTTCCAAAAATAATACTAAATTTCTCACTAACTAAAATTCTCCCTGAAATGGTTTTGGGATTGAAAATTTTGTAAATATTTTTAGGGAAACAACCCAAAATACTTTTTCCAGATTATAGTTTTATAACACTAGGTACTAAAACAATCTTCTATTTTTTCCATAAATGTCTGATAGAGTCTACCCATAAACTTATTAGAAAATTAGGTAGATGCAATGGACAAACTAAATAATTTTGAATGAATAATCACTTAACATAAATGATATATTAGGTTGCATAAATATATAATTTAGAAGCGTGAACTAAACAAAAAATCTCAACGATATTGAAATATTCTTAATTGAGGTGAATAAGGCCAAGAATAACTTTGACTAGAGGGTGTTGAAAATGGCATAATTTTGTTCTGGTTGGATAGATTTAGAACTAAAAATCAGCAGTTTTCTTATTTGCATAACTTGGGAAGATTTTTGTATCTCAGGTCTCAACCTTATTGAATAGTATGATGTATGCCTTGCAATGTTGAGATATGTTGTGATACCACTTGCTAGTAACCTAAACACTTTGGATGAAAATTTAGTTGTGAATTTTACTTGCAAAAGATATAAGTGAAAATATAGATTAATTATCCCTTGTGTAGAATTTCCTTGAAATTCTGCTACTGCTTGAATGAATAAATCTGAAACTAATTGTTGCACCAAGACAAAAAATACCTCTACCAATTTTTAGTGGAATAGAACAGAAATAAAACACATTCACACTATAGCAAAAAGAAACAAAATTTTCTAGGGAACCCAACTAGGAAAACCCTCTGCTAGCTATAGAAATTTAAAATACTATCCATATTATACTATGAGACACCTTCTTCAAGACCAGGTCCATCGATGCTTATGGCTTTCCATATTCATTTTCATAAGCATTAGGGTTGTTGTCTGTCAAATCAAAGTAGCTAGAAAGTGTCTCTTTGATTTCAGAAAGCAAATCAGGATCAACTTCATCCAAGAATCCCCTAGAAGGCTTATCAGTAGCAAGAAGAAACGTATTTTTTTTATTTTATTTCATCACATGCATCCATCATAATCATTGATTTGTCTTCGTTTCTTTCACAATCATTTTCAATGTTAGATGCAAAAGGTAATTTAGTATGATATAATCCTTAGGTAACCAACCTCAGACATATTGTTGGTTAATTTATGTTGTTTGAAGTTTATTGAGTTTGAGTTTTATCATGAAACTACTAAAAGCATACTAGCGTGTGTGAATTGATTATCTTGATAACAATGATATGGTTTGATCTAGTCCTTGAAAGGAACTTATAGTTGATGGTCAAAATTTCACATTCCTTTCATTTTTTTATCTTCACATATAACAAATATCTTTATGTTATAGCCTCTAGCTAGATATATACAGTAACTTCCACTCAAAAGTTGGATGCCATCATTTTGGAGCTTGAGCTTACTCAACTTACCTTTGTTTGAGTTGAAAATGTCATTAAATCTCATTGTATCGTCTATTGTAGAGAATGAATCCAATTTACCTTTGTTTCGTTTAAAAATGTAATTAGATCTTGCTATATCATCTTTTGTAGAGAATGAATCCAATTTCTCATAGTCCATTTGCTTGAGGTATAACAAAGCTACTTTAAGTCATTAAACTAACTTTTCATATTCTATTTGCTGATTGTGATTCTGCAGGCCACATCTGCATTGGAAAAGGGGCATATTTAATGAAGTGTGGAAGGAGAGGGAAGCTTCAGTTATGTCCTTTCAAACTTTCTAAGGTATGTAATAAAATTAAAAAAAAAAAATCTCCATAGAATGTTGTGCTTTAACTTTTTCTTTTAATAATGGATTATTTATGTGATCTCCCTTCTCTTACACACAACCAAAGTCTAGACATACATGGTTTTTTGGGATATGTGGACAATGGATAAATTTACGCTAGTCATTTATCTAAAAATTTACACTGTAGAAGATCAAGCATTTACAGTTGAATATTTCCTTTCCACTAAATTAGAGTTGAAGAGTCAGACTCCTATTTGTCAGGCATATACCTCACTTTTAAATCAATTTATTGCTGACTCTGTATAGACCTTCCATGGGAGGGCAAGGAGTGATCACTACCGTTTCTTAATCTTTCTGCAGACCAAGTAAAGATTCCAAATGTGTATAAATTAGTGGCTCCTTGGAGAATCCCAAGAGTGGCGCTATTGTAGCAACAATAAATTCATTTATTTTGAGTTCTTCATTAGTGCATTGATAATATATTGTTTATTCCATACAATACCTCAATAGTGTATGATCAAATTACAATTAAGCGTGTCATAATATTTTGACTTACCCTCTTTTAGAGGGAAACTAGAGTGTGTGTCAAGCTTGCACGTCATAATTGTATCATGCAAAGTTTACTTGGGACAAGTTTTGTGGATCTAAGTAGCAAGATACCTGTTAGAATTCAAGAGGCAACAATATTACAAAGTGGGAAAGAGGTTTCACAGTTAACCTGGCTTTCACATTATGGTTGGAATCGGTTTGTTGGCAAGATGCTAGATACCCCAACTTCCTTTTTACGACTGAGTGCAAGATTGAATCCTTTGACATATTCCTCGCTCAATTTCCATTAAGTGATGGGTTTTCTCAGAAGTGCTTCACACCTATAAACTTTACTAGATTTGTTCTTGAGTATTTGGAGGTGGTTAGATTTTCAAAGCACACACGTACAAGAAGAGGAGAAATAATATGCCCAACTATTTGAAGTTATCTACCTTTGAATAGGGTGTTCCCATTCATAAATAGGATGACTCGCTCTACTTCTTTCTAGTAAACAACTTTGGGACTTGCCATGAATCGTGAGACAATTCCAACCCCATAATTATAAATTTATTATTTAAATCTATTCGCAATAGATTAGAATATGCACAAGGAGAACTCCATTCTTGTTTCGAAAGAACCTGCAATCAACTTGTACCATGCTATTTAATCTTTTCTGTATTTATTCACATCCTTGGTCTGTGACATAAAGATGCAACAAGCTACCTTGCATTTTCTATACTAACACTCCTAAAAAATAATAAAGTATGCTCAAATATATCATTTCAAATGATCTATGTAGCTCACCTTTTGGTTTTCCAATTATTGATGTTGTTACCTATATTGATGAGATCTTCTACAACTGATACCACAGTGACAATATATGTTATAGTTTTATCTATGTTTTTCTTAAGGTGTTTCTCCTTCAGTAGAGCAACAATACACTGCAATTTCCATTTAGGGGATAAGTGTACCCAGTAGCAACCTTGGCCTGTGTGCAGATGTGTTGAATGAAAATTAGACTCTATTTGTTGTTTTGAAGGTGTTTCTCCTTCAACAATACTTCATCTTAGTAGATCCTTTCAGTTTGCACCTTTAGTAGATGCATGCAGCCTTGGGATACATGTTGTAGATTATAGTTTTCCTATGAGGTTGTAGCAGCGATGAAAGAAGTGCATCGATTTTAAGCATCTTCTGGTTGTTGTATGAAAGCATGTTTGTTTAGTGTCTCCCAAACTTAGATACAACCATATTTAGTATGATTTTATAGTTTGACTTAGATGCTCACTTTTCTTAATTTAGGTGTTTTTCTTAGTTCTATTTTATGCATAGATTTATCTTTAAGAAAAGTGCACAGTAGAGAAGGGTTCTATATTTGAGCAAGGGACACACTTTTAGGTAGGAGGTACTCTATTCTAGGAAGCTTTTGCCATGCAAGTTAGGTGCTTTATCCGAGGATCCAAAGAGGTGTTATTTTAGCAATAAGAAATTCATTTGTTTTGAGTTCTTCATTAGTGCATTGATGGTGTATTGTTTATTCCATGTAATACATCAATAGTGTATGATCAAATTACAGGTAAGATTGTCATAATATTTGACTTACCCTATTCTAGAGGGAAACTAGAGTGTGTGTCAAGCTTGCATGTCACAATTGTATCATGTAGAGTTTACCTAGCACGAGTGTTGTGGATCTAAGCAGCCAGATACCTATTGGAATTCAGGAGGGAACAATACTACAAAGTGGGAAAGAGGTTTCGTAGTTAACCTGCCTTTCACATTATGGTTGGAGTTGGTTTTTTGGCAAGATGTTGGATACACCAACTTCCTTTTTATGACTAAGTGCAATATCGAATCCTTCGACATATTCCTTGCTCAAATGTCATTAAGCGATGCATTTTCTCAGAAGTGCTTTACGTATATAAACTTTACCAGAGTTGTTATTGAGTCTTTGGATGTGGTTATCTTTTCAAAGCACGCACGTACAAGAAAACGAGAAATAATATTCCCCACTAATTTCAAGTTATCTTCTTGCGAATAGGGTGTTCCCTTCCATAAACCTGACGACTTGCTTTGCTTCTTTCTAGTGAAAAAATTTGGGACTTTTCATGAATTGTGAGACAATTTCAACCACATAACTATATGTTTCTTATTTAAAGTTATACTCACTAGATTAGAACTTGCACAAGGAGAATTCCATTCCTGTTTCAAAGAACCTGCAATCGACTTATACCATGCTATTTAATATTTTATGTCTTTATTCACATTCGTGGCCTATGACATAAAGACGCAACGTGCTAGATTTCATTTTCTATACTAACACTCCTAAAAAATAATAAAGTATGCCCAAATCTGTCATTTCAAATGATCTATGCATCTCACCTTTTGGTTTTTCAATTATCGAATTTGTTACCTATATTGATGATATCGTTGACAACTAAGGCCACAGTGACAATATATGTTAGAGTTTTGTTCGTGTTGCACTAAAGGTGTTTTTTTTTCAGCAGCACTGCAATACATTACAGTTTCCATTCAGTGGAGAAGTGTACCCAGTAGGATCCTTGGTTTGTGTACAAATGGGTTGAATTCATAGTAGACTTTATCTATTGTTTTGAAGGTGTTTCTCCTTCAATAATACTTCATCTCAGTATATCCTTTCAATCTTCACCTTCAGAAGATGCATACAACCTTGGGGTACATGCTATAGATTCCAGTTTTTCTATGAGGGTATAGCAACGATGAAAGAATCACATCGATTTTAGGCATCTTATTGTTGTTGTATGAAAGCATGCTTGTCCAGTGTTTCCCAAACTTATATAGAGCCATATTTATTATACTTTTATAGTTTGACTTAGACGCTCACTTTTCTTAATTTAGGTGTTTTTCTTACTATTATTTTATGCACAAATTTATCTTTAAGAAAAGTGCACAATAGAGAAGGGTTCTATATTTTGATTAGGGGACACTCTTCTAGGTAGGAGGTACTCTATTCTAGGGATATTTTGTCATGCATGTTAGGGGCTTTATCCTAAACAGAGTTCCAAGTCCTTTCCTCCTTGACAAATTCATTTCCAGACAAGACACCAGTGGATAGAGTTCAAAGTCCCTAAATTTCTCCAAAAACCCACTTGAGCCTAGCTATCTAGCCTAAAATACTTTACATTCCAGTCATCTCTTGGTTGTGATTTCATAGAGAGAGACCTCTATGGTTTGGTAGGGCTAGCTACCAAACTAAAAGCTTGGTCTGTGGTTACTTCCATCGATCTCCTCGTCAGCCTGGGACATTATGGAGGACAACAGAGGGCATGACAACTAGGGAGTGCCAAGGTGTTCTAGTGAATGTAAGGTTCCCAAGTCATGGAAAAATGCACTGCTAGTTGTGAGGTCATGACTACCAAGGTGCATTAGGGAATGCTAGGGCATGCTAAGATGTGCCAGATAGTACGAAGACATGTCAAACAAGCTAAGATGTGCTAAGTGCTAAGGCATGCCAAGATTTATAAGGGTTCCAATTCCTTGCCTCCTCTTCTTCCATATGCTATCCACTTATGACATTTCCTTTGCAATATTTGGTGCATTTTATAGTTATAGGTCATTTACATGTTATAAATGTCTTTAGAGTTTCACTTCTAATTGAGTATTCAACTGAACATATTGATTCTCTTATACATAACTATTTTTTCCTCCACCCAATTTTCATAACTTCAATAACCATTAGGTAGGGACCTATAGCGTCGATGTTTCTTTGCTTGTTTAGTAAAATATTTCTGAGACTTTAATTTATTGAAAGTTGTAGAATTTACAATTTATGAAGTTTCAAGGTCTAATTTTTAAAAATATAATTCTTTGAAGGGTGCTAGCTCAATGGAAGAGCACCTACTCTACAAGAAGGAGGTTGGTGGTTTGATTCCATTGTGCCCTGACATCCATATGGAATGGTGATGATCAATTTTTGATGATGAAGTCTCTTTTTACCATCACCAATGAGCTTTGGTGACATTTTTTGACCCTCACCAAAAATATGAAATGGTGACGGTCAACAAACGCCACCATATATACGCATCAATAGCGATGACCCTCAAAGGTCCATAACCATAAATCGTTGTTGTTGATATGAAATGGTGACAATCGTTGTCCGTCATTATAGTCATTATTCGCGACGGACCTTGAATGTCACTACAAAACCTATACTTCTAGCAATGCGGCTTTTGGTGACGGTCAATGAACGTCACCATATATATGCACAATAGTGACGGCCATTAAAGATCCATCACAATAAATCATTATTGTTCATATGAAATGGTGACAGTCACTATCCGTCATTATAATCAATATTCGTGACGGACCTTGAATGTCACCATAACACCTATACTTTTGGTGACACCACCTTTGGTGACGTTCAGTTTTTGGTGATTGAGGCTATGGCCCGTCACCATTGTTCATATGCAATGGTGGTGGTCGCTATCCGTCATTATAAATAATTATTGTTGATGAACTTTGAATGTCACTACAACACCAATATGTTTGGCGACGCCACCTTTGGTGACGTTCAGTTTTTGGTGATGGAGGCTATGGTCCATCACCATTGCTAATATGAAATGGGGACGGTCGCTATCCATTATTATAAATCATTATTGGTGACGGACTTTGTATGTCACTACAACACCTATATTTTTGGTGACACCACCTTTGATGACGTTCTGTTTTTGGTGACAAATGTATTTTGACCGTCACCAATGAACAAATGGTGACATTTTTCGCCCCTCACCAATGTCTTTTTTTCTTGTAGTAAATGCACTCCCTAGATTGAAAAATGGAAACCTTGTGCTACGATTTGCATGATAACTTCTTGAAAAAATAATGTTATTGGAAACATGTCTTTAGACAAATTATGCACATATTAATGGTGTTCATATATAGAAAGTTGAATGAAAATGGATGTTGATCCACAAAATAAAATGGATGTTGAGACCATAACTTCACCCAATCTCTAACTAAAAACTATTACTTTTCAACATTCATTATAATATATCTTGCTTCTTATATTATAAAGTAACATTTTAAAATTTCATGATTCTTATATTGTGGTTTTCATTGTGGGAAGACACCAAACTCAAAGTAGTTAAATGAACAAAAATATCCATATCCATTTAATATCAATTTTATTAATGTTTTTCTAATTGAATTAACTTATTTTTTGGTTGATGTGTAGTTTTCCACACCTGATGTTTAGAATGTGGGAAACTATGACAAAATGATTGAATTCATCAACACAATGGAGGCAATTAAAAAGGATCTTACAAATGAAAACAAATAACTTATAATATTGGTTAAGCCTTCACAAGTATATGAGAACAAAGAAGGGTGTAATTTTGATAGAAGGTATACAACGATATGTGGTAAGTGTCATTTTCCAAAAATATTATTCATCACATAGATTCAATTATGAATTTTGGTTTTCTACTTTTACATGATTTGAAAAAAAAATCCTCCTGTAGGATTTTTTTGGAGCTGCACATGAGCCTAGTTTTGAGGTCAATGTTGGTAGCAGTGACACATCATCACTACAATTTCCTAGCACAAAACACATACACATGAGGATATTTTCCTCTCCACCTATGGTTCATGGTCTTGTGATTTAGATGAGAATTGCACCTTCTAGGGCCCATGACATGCCCTCTCAATGCATGCTAGATAGTGCACATGGCGGTGGAGATGAGCCAATTGATGATTACACCAATTTGTTTCTTAGTTTGACACCTTATTTTTTCTTGTTCGTTAATCAGGAAGATTTATATTACTAGGAAATTGCACCATATACAAAAAAAAAAATTATTGTTACTAGTTTTCCACAACGGAAACTAGAGTAGTAGAATAACAAGAGAGTTTTTGGTCTCATATATTGTCTGAAATTAAAAATAAAATTTCCTTAATAACGCAACCCATATCTATCTATCTTCTTGATATCATTAACAATAATTTTCATTTCTATATTTGCAACCTTGTCACTAATAAACAACATCATAAAAATAAAATGAAATACCATCAACTTGGATAGTGAGTCCACCTGAATTGTGTTTTAATGATCCTCCTCTCCATATGAACTAGTAAACTCCATATCAGTTATCTTTCATTCCATGGAGGAGAGTATATCATTGAGATTTTTAGTTTTCCTTTCTAGTTCATCTATGCATAATAGAGTTTCTTGTTAAGTCTTTCAACACTCCACCAAGACTTTCCCCATTGTCCTTTTCAATTGTCAATAAATGTTGATAGTTTCCATGTATATAGCATTCCAAGTTATGGTGCAGTCCGTATCTAGGACATGGCCACACACCTTAGCTTCCACATCTACATCAACGATGAATCTAAATTCCAGCCATGCCTCTCATTTGTCCTCTTGAATTTCATATCGACGATAAGTGGAACATAGTTAATGTATGTTGTCACAAACCATTCTAGAACATGTTGAGCCTTACAGGTGGAGGAAATAAAGTTCCTTCTCCCTGCCCCATGAAAATTAATATCCCCTAGCTTGTACATGATGAGATAAGGCAAATATATTGTGGGGAAACCAAAAATAGGAGAAGCTCACAACTAGCAAAAAGAGGGAGTCAACTCTTTTGGATGAGAAAATAGGGTACTTTGAACAAGGAAGATGGGAACATGAAACGCTAGACCAAGGAGAGATGGGGAAAAAGGAGCAAATGAACCCAAAATAGGTGAATCCTAAATCATCCAAAATGAATTCCTTTACTAGCAGGGAGAAAAAGGATCCACCGACACTGAATACCACTACAAGGAATAGACCTTCTAGCGGAGGTTTTTGCGAAAGCCTCTATAAAAATAGCCCAAAAATTTGTTTTTGGCAGAGGTGGCAGGCGGATGTTCTAGAAAATGTTATTTTAATGGTGCGTTTACAATATACAAATGCACCGATGCTTTACTATACATATAAGCACCATTATCATATAGAATATGGTGCACCATGGCAATTTTTTTTATTTTTTTAAATAAATAAACGGTGCACTAAATAACAAAGAGCATTGGTGTGTATACTACTTGATAGCACTAGAAAAGGGTTAAATTTACAAAAATGTCGGTTGTAAAATTCATTTATCCTAGTTGCATGGTATACTGGGATGATGGTTCAATGGTAAACCAGTGTTACAATGCCCCGGTGCATGCACAGTATACCTCGCACCAATACTTGGACAATTCATAGCACTAGATAAAGGTTAAATTTTAAAAATTATCGATGCTATATCCACCCACAACATTGATGTTCTTCTTGTAGTAAAACGCCTCGGTGCATACTTAAAAAGAGCATAGTTATAGTTTTTAATTTTCAATATTCCAATGAAGCACTGGTGTTGTCATGTATTAAAACGTCTCAGTACATCTTAGAAAGGGCATCTCTAGGGGGGTTTTAAAATGCAGTGTTATATTCCCATGAAGCACTGGTGTTTTTAATTATTTAAAATGCCTCAGTGCTTTTTAACAAGAGCATCGCTAAAGTGTTTGTAAAAAAAAAAAAAAAACATTGTTATCTTCTTACGAAGCATCATTGCTATTCATGTATTTAAAAGTCCTGGTGCATCTTTGAAAGAGCACCATTAGGTGTTTTTCATTTTTTTAAATGTGGTGTTATAATTCAACAAAGCGCTAGTGCAGTACATGTATTCGAATGCCCCCGATGGGTCTTAACAAGAGCACTGTTATAGGGATTTTTACTTTTTTTTTTTAAGTGATGCTCTTGGTTATTTGACGCATTGGTGCGATTATAATAACACACTAAAGGAGGGTTAAACAAACAAAAAAAACAACCAGCCATAAATTTCATTATTACCATCTATAATGCTATAGAGCTCTAAAGCGCCGCTGCAATGGTTACCTCCATGGTAAATTTTAGGGGCGAATTTTAGCCCAGCAACAAAATTTAAGGGGTTTTTCATTTTAAAGGGGCGAAATTTTAAAAACACCCATTTCATATATTTAGCCCAACTTTTAGTTAAAAAATAATTTTTTTTTTCATTTTGGCCCAAAAAAAGACTCATTTGACCCGATTCACCTGGTTTGGGAGGTTATATTCCATTACAATCGCCCGATTTTCTGCTATGCAATGTTAAATTCATTTGCAATCGCTCATTTTCTGGTTTGGGAGGTTGTATTTGGTCCCAATAAATAAAAATAGAAATAAAGTGGAGGTATGGTAAATAAATAAAACCTCTTTTTAAACTTACTCCAAAGGTATGGTAATAAATAAAAATATAAATAAACTAGAGGTATGGTAAATAAATAAAACCTCTTTTTATATTTAGTCCATAACCCTCTTTCTATTTAAGAATGCTCAAAAAAGAGGTTTTATTTAAGAGAATCCTATGGGCCAAATACCATATTTATAAAAGAGGTATGGTAAATTAATA
>APFE030887732.1:0-21245 GCA_000404065.3 Pinus taeda | reverse complement strand
CCTCTCAATATTATTTCCAACTATGCTACCCCATCAGATGATGGTTAGGGTGTCAGTGATCCTTCTGGTAGTACACCTCCTCATCATTCGCTTTATGATCAGATGCCAAAGCTAGAGGATGTGCCTCATGTTTCTCCTGAGAGAGCAAGCTAGCCACCTCCTCCTCCACCTTAGAGTTCGACAGTTGAGGTAGTACTTGACCATACAATGTCTTCTGTTGCAGACCAGACTCCCACTACTATGTCTATTGTATTAGATATTTGATAGTCGTTATTTGACTTGTTTGTATATATATATATATATGGTGCATTTTATTTGTTCGTGTTTATGTACTTAATTTTTATGTTCATTAAATGTGCTTGCAGATAGATGTGTATGTGATAGCAGTTATTTGACATAAGATGTATATTAATTTGAGGATGTGTGTGGTGATGATTTTAGATTATAATGCTTTTATTTTCTTAGATGTGATCAAGATGTTGATGCCCTGTCATATTATTAGATTTGTGTGCGAGTTAATGTTGTTTATATGTGCTAGAAATGTATATAATTAGATGATGGTAGTGAATTTGAATGTGTATCTTAGACGATGTTTATGTTTGTTAGATGGTTATCATCATGATGTTTATTTTTATGAAATAATATTTATTATAGATTATGTATTGGTGAACTTATATCAATATTTGATATATGAAATTGCAAGAAAAACGACTTACTTTAAAAAAATGCAAAGATATTTTATAAATTACAACGTTTAGTATGGTTCAAACTATGATTTTAAAATTAGGATAAATATTTTTCTATTGCCTAGATAGTTCATTTGTATACATTTTAACCTAAATAGTAAAATATTTCAATACTCATAAGAAAGAATAATTAAAGGTAAAATAATTTAGTTAGTTCTTAATAAGATGAAAATGTGTAACTCATTCAATTTTTAATATAAATTATTCAAAAATATAATTTAGCCAATGAAAAATTACATTATGGTCGATCTACATATAGAGATAAAATACCAATACTATAAAAAATCACATGTATATCAATCACTAAAAGAGACTAAATCTTTTAACATGTACATATTTTTTCATTTTATATTCTATAAAAGATATTTTCATACAATGAGATTAAATTTTAAAAACTTAAGTCATGATTTTTAATTAATTTAGATTAATATTAACTTTAAAAATATGTTTTAATTAAAAAAAAGTTAATTTATAATTAGCTAGAAGATTTTCAAGCAATTTAAATTTAATATTTATAACAACTTACCAATTTAAATTAGAAATTTCTCTTTCTAAAGATGAGGATCAAGAAATGTAAAATAAGGCTTGTGAAATTACTTGTAGTTGGAGATTTGCTCTATTGAAAGTTCTCCCTTAAAGAGGCAAGTGAACTTTTTTCTAGTAATAAATAGATAACATTTTGGTGCTATTTTGGTTCTTTATTTTCTATTGTGCTCGTTTGAATTTAACTTTTTTTAATAATAAACGAGTTAAATAATACAAAAATCATACTATGTTAGGTTTAAAGTTTTGACAAATAATATATTTGATTATTTCTTAATCAACAACTCAAGAAATATTATTCTTTCCACATACTTATCACGTGATAGTCACTAAAATTAATGTTCTCACATTTCTCCTAGCTAATATTACATCATGTTCACAATGATAAAGACATGTCTAATTAAATAATTTAATTATAAATACATAAAATATAGATATTATTTTACATCATCTAAATAGGAAAGAAAAATGCATCACCAAGTCTATTATAAAGTCAAACAAATGCCTCTTAATCACCATCACATTATTTATCATTTAATTCATAGCCATAAAGTATTTATTAATTTAGCTTTTATTTATCATTACCATTGGAAATTAAAGTAAAAATTGTTCAAATATCCACGAAGAAAAAAATTAAAACCTCGCATGCATCCATGTAAGCCCATTTGTTTCTCTTATGGTCCATAAAAAGATGTAATCAACATTTTATACATGCAAAAGGCCTCCATTTAGTTTACATAACGTTACAGGAACTGGAATTTAAATATAGTAAACATGACTTTACCTCTCATGCGAAGAATTTAATCTTACATATTAATACACAATTTTTTCATTGTTAAAGTTCTCATAGAGTTATCACTACATGATTTATATTGGTTTTGAACTAAACATGAAGAAAAAACATGTGAATTGATTAATAAACCAATAAGTATCTAAATCGAGAATAAATCTTCAATGTTGTTTCTAAATTCACTATTTTTTCATTTTGGATATATTCTTCTCATTTTCCTATTTGAGAAGAATTGTGACCTTGAATCCTTATTATCATAGATATTGCACACAATTGGAAATACTTATTGTTAAGTGTAAAAATGTTTCCACTACAAAAAACGTGTAAAAACGTTTGTGAATCTTACCAATTATATAAAATGCCAACAAGAAGAATAAGAAACCAATAATATAAATAATGAAATAACACAAGTGCATATCACTCTTTGTTGTCATCACCTTGATTATCTTCCTTACTTGGCATGATAACATTGTTGTTCTCAAAAATATGTTTTGATCTAGGGCCATGTCTTAATATGAACCACCAATCCCTATCCAACATATTTGGGTTAAAAAACACTTGGTTGCGGTGCTTTCGGAAAACATAAGGATCCCTAGCTTCATGCCACATCTTTCTAGAGTTGATAGATACTATCCCACTATCATAATCTTCCTTTACATTATGTCGATCAAAGGTGTTGCACCACTTGCACCTAAAAACAATGCATTGGAATGAAGAGAAGTCCACTTGAATGATCTCTTGTATCTTTCCAACTTAACCTAACGTCCCCTTAATTAGGTTTTGATCACAGTGGCTAGCACGACTATATTGGTCGAACTCAACTTCCACTCCATAGTCTCGTGTCATACATCCATCATCGACATCCTCCGTGTGAAAATGATGTCCATATGCCCACATATATGGGAACAAATGCACCTATAAAAAAGTGAAAAAATCATAGTGTCATGTATCTAATAACCCAAACATAATTAAAACTATAAAATATATATATAGATGTTATAATTCAAAGGTGCAGCGTGAAGTTAAAAATGTATAAAAATAGATTATTTTTGAGTTGTTGCACCCAATCCCTATGTTTAGCGTATCCTCTTCAGCACATGAGTAACGACCAAATGCACCATATTTCTCTCTGACTTGATCAACAACCTAAATGTTAGGGCATGTCATTGGCATATTTTCTTTTAAATGATCAGGATAAGGCATGCTTGTACCATTCAAATGTTTGAATATTTTCCTGTCACTATCCCATTTCCTCCCATTTTTCTCGTACAATTTGACCCACAGTTTTTTCGCTTCCGTATTATAAAGAATGAATTTGTTGATGGCTTAAATTTTTGAATTCGCATGGGATCTAGTAAGTTAGAAATATTAAGATGCTCTAAATATGGGAGCTCATAAAATACATATTTCCTTTTCATCCAAATGGGAAATTTCACAACATAGGTTTCGAAGAATTTTGGATCATCGAACATAGGCTCCCCATTTGAATCGAACATTTCTACAAACTCCTTCTCCTTCTCCTTCTCTCTCTGATATGCTCTAATCCATTTAGCTGGTGTCATTATTGTAGGTCATTGGGTTCTCTCTCCTTTACCATTGAAAGTTCATGTTTCTCTTCTGTAAGGGTGTTCTCCTAGGAGGAATACCCTAGAGCAGTCATACACTATCTTTAATAGGTGGTTGGATCACCTTGCCTTCATAGAAGGTCCAAAACATTTACATCCATGTCACATGATACTCTTTTATTACAGGACCTATGAAATTATTGTATACAGGTCGGCACATTAGCGACCATGAAGATCAAAACAATTGCAACGAATTAAATTAATATGTGAAACAATATTGTTATGTATAAAAACAAATCAATAAAAATGTAATTTACCAAAGCAAAATCCTAAGCTTGGATAATCATGTATAGTGGAAGTATATATGCCATACAACGTAAAACTCCTTTTTGTTGTGATAGGTATTTATACATCGTATATATGTATCCCTTCCCATAATTCCTTCAATTCATCTACCAATGGTTGTAAGTAGACATCCATATTCTTCACTTGTCTTCTACCAGGGACTATGAGAGCCAACATAAGATGTCCATTCTTCACAAACAACCATGGGGTGATATTTTTATTGATAACTACTACAAGAAAATTAAAATATTTGGTGTTTTGGAGGGAATATGGGTTGACACCATCCATGGCGATGCTGAGTTGTAGGCTCGCACTTCATCCTTGAAATTTTTAGGCCATGTATCCTCTATATGATTCATGGCTATTGAATCTGTTGGGATTCGTATAACTCCTGGCTCACTTCTGTGTGAGGCATGCCATCCCTGCAACATAACTAATTCCTTGTAATGAAAGAGCCTTTGAATATGTGGGATTATAGACATGTGCCTCAATATCTTATGAGGAGGACTATGTGATTTACCTGTCTTTTTTTTTAATTACAATACTTTCCATGCCCACATTTTGGACATATCTCTTTGTTTTCATATTCTCCTCTATATAGAATATAATCATTTAGCCATGCATGATTTGATAGGTACTCAACACCGAAAATTTTAAACAACTGCTTTCCCTCTTCACAGCTACTCGACAAGACATTATCACTCGGAAGAACCTTATCTTTAAATAACCTGTCGTTGGTGGGGAATATAATTGTACAATGCAAATATTTAATGTTCGTAAAATCGATCATTTTTAATGTTGATTGTGTGATAAGATTTCTCAAAATATAAGGGACTTGATCGATCATGTAGTTGAATTACCTCAATATTGCCAAGAAACATGCATTCAACATGCAAAACGTTTCTTTCAAGTTATATAACAACATCATTTTCCCCAACTAAGTAGACTTTGACTTGCCACCAAGTACAAAGTGATGGGTTGAGGAAGCATATTTTAGGCTTTTGGATAGGGTATCAGTGATTTTACTAATATTTTTCTTTTACAATTTCTATTAGGGTAAATAATTAAAAGAGAGATCATTTGCAAGAGAGACATAATGGGAGCACTATGGAGCAGCAAAATATTTTGAAACTGTAGAAAGTTTGGGATTTGAAAGGTATGGTGATTGACTCAAAACCCTACATAGCAAAAATTTTAAATTTTACTATTGATTTTACTTTTAAAGAATTGTACAATTTCTATTAGATTTATTCAAATTTTAGAAGAAAAAAATTAAAAACCCAATATAATAAAAAATTTCTTATTGATTTTAATAGTAAATTTTTTTACGATCTTTATTCCTATTTAGATTTAATTAAAATTTAGAGAAAAAACAAAACAAAAACAAAAGGCAAAAAAAATCAATACTTACCTTAAAGCCTCACTTCTTCTTGCTTATATGAGTGCAAAATTTCACCTTAGGGTTTAACTCCCTCTACCACTTCACAATTAAGGTTTTTCATTTTAGGCATTTTATATTTAATGGGTTTGTGTACTTACTATATATAGGGAATTTGACATCTAAAATAGGGGGATTACCTATTGAACTATATCCAAAATTTGCCGGCCTTGTCTGTTTTTTTAAATGGTGTATGTTTCGCAGTGCACTAATGTAATATAATGCACTGTTGTGCTTTGTGTAATAAAACACATTGGTGTATTATAGCGCTAACGGCTCTATCTAGTTTGTTTATCAGTGATCCTGATGTAATATAAAACACCGACGCGCCTCTTCCAATTAGCATCGTTAAGTCATTGTGGTGATTTTTATCATTACAAATTGCATCGTCATAATTTAGAATTGTTTTAAAAAATTATATTTCATTGTTGGCATTGAACGACTAAATGCCAGGTGCATTTAATGGATTAAACACATCAGAGTGTTAATTCAAATAAACGTACTGGTTACCGTAACTCTTTTTGGCTTAAAATTGTTTCATTTATGTATAAATTATATTTAATGACTTTTGTATTGAATGGTATAGGTTGTATATTGATAAAATATGTTTGAGAAGTTGTCAAGTAACAAAAATATTGATCGACACAGTGATAGCACATTGAAAAATGTAGAGAAAGAAAGTTATTTGTAAATTCTTTACAACATTAATATGTTTGAACTATATTTAAGTTTAACTAATATGTACTGGTTAGTGTGTGTCATGCAAAGCCACAAAATGAAGAAGGTCAATAAGATTATTTCTAATCTAAGTGCAAAAGAGCATAAAATCCTGATAAAAATTTTGCATAAGGATGGATCAGGTGTATGAAAAAATACTATTCAATATGAGTTTTGTTTTTTTTTAATTTTCATTAGTAATATACTTAGAATTTTAGATAACATGTTTCAAATAATCTATTAATTCATATATGTTTAATGTTTTACAGGGAGAAACAACGAAAGAAAATATCAATGTCATTCTAAGAAAAGAAAAATAATAGAACATGTAAATGCCGATGAATTGGTCCGTAGGTCATGTGGAGTGGTGTTGGAGGCTAATGAAAGGGGGAATTATTTTTACAAAACTATGAGGGATATAGTGCAACGAATGTATAGACATACTTTCCACTTACAATACAGAAATCAATCCAATGATTCCATGAACCAAATTATAACTAAACTACAGGAATTGTTTCTAGAGCAACAGTCAATGATAACTGTCAGAATTGCAATAGAAAAAACATACAACAACAAAAAGAATCATTCAAAAGGTAATATTCATAATTAAATTTATTTTCTAGAATTATATGTATATATTAATACAAACCATTAATTTATTAATATCAGTTTTGTTATATTTAGTTTTCATATATCAATATAAAAATAGTTTGTTACTTTTTTCAGAAAGATTATGCAAATTTCAAATAATCGACAAGTTGATATCTGAAACATGCAAGTAGGAATGTCCAAAAAAGTGTACAAGGACATGGTCAAAGAAATGGACATAATTGTATCACAGGAGGAGCCATCTCAATAACAACATGCTTCAAATGTATGTAATCATGATTGAATTTTTACATATAAAATAATAATTTAGCATCAAATATTAATTCTTAAGTATTTTCATGCAGAAAATAAAACTAAATGGAACTCACTCAACATATAAAACAGGATGAAAAAGAAGAAAATGGTTGATATCAAAGGTTGTGAGTAATTGTTAATATTTCCTTATAACAACTCAAGGTTTTAGTTTTGCGTAATTTAAGATGTTTTACAAGAACCATCCTTGAATATCTTCGAATAGGTGCTAACATACAAAGAAGAGCAATCAGAAGAATTGATTGACATTAGGTTAAATATGGGTTGTGAGTATATGTTGGCATATCAAAAATTATTTGTGGAATTTGTAAGTATCTATGTTGTTTTACTTCTCTGAGTTTATAATTAATATAACAAAAAAGTCCTTTATATTAAATATATGATTTATAATGGGGTTTAAAACATGCAGGAAACAAAGTATGGAACTACGGTAGCAGAAGACTTGTTGCAACAAGGAATGAGACCTGGTTTTGAAGCTATGTGTATGGTTTATGAGTCACTTCTTTCTATGGTACATTTCTATTCGATTTACATTGATGTATATTATTTATTTCAATTTTTATTATTCTCACCAACGTAGATACACTCATTACACTTTATTTTTATATTTGTAGATGGAATAAGATCAAGAAGATGAAAACAATCAATACAATAAACAAAAAATTTGTCCAAATAACTCAAGTGATGGAAGTATGTCAAGCATTGACAACAGTTCCAACAAAGAGTGATGATCTATTTGGATAACAATGCTGTTGTATTTTTTGAAATAATTGTCTATGAAAATCAGACATTTTGTTTAATGTAATGGCCATAGTATCCAAATTGAAAGACAAAGGGATACCAATAACAATCCCATTTTGTATCACAAAAAGACTCTTATTAATATATAATAAAATACCTTTTTATTCTATTATGTTATCCAATGTCATTGTGAAATGTCACGGCACTGATTAAATATTATACTAAAGAGATGTGATATATGATAATATAACAAATTAATCCAAACATAACATACAAATGCACTAATCACATTTTAATTTATATGAATCTTATTATAAGATATATGTCAATATTTTGATGAATAACGAATTTAAAAAATCACAATATTTGTACTGTCACAGGTCGATGTCTCCAAAAGAGAGAAAATTTCATATAAAACACAAGTGCGTCCATTAAATATGCATTGGTGCATTATGTTATATAAAATCATCATTACAACATATTTTTTGCATGACTGGTGCCTTTTCAGAAAACGATAGCACTAGGGCGTTTAGTTCTTCAATCAACGATATTGTTTGCAATGAACATCCCAATGCATTGTAATTCTTAAAGCACCATTTCTTTCATAGAACTAACACCCCAGTGCTACAAAATATTATTTCCAACGCCTGTGCTTTATTAAAATTGACAACACTAACTCGTTTATACCCTTAGTGCACTGGGGCATTTATACCAGTCATATGCATCAACATTGCGAGTTTAAATATAAGCTTGTCCACCTCAATGTTGTTCCTTAAAAGAATGCTTGGGGCATTTTTTTATATATATGCACCAGGGTAGTACACATTTCAGGCATCAGTGTTCTTTGCATTCAATGCCTCGATCCTTTTAGTTATGTATGTAGTCTCGATGCTTTTATATATGTAGCACACCGGTGCTACTTGTTCCAAGAAGCACACACTAAAAAAGCATCTGCTAAAACCTCTGGCTACCCATATTTTTTAGTTGTGATGAAGTTCCGTTATATTCTCACTAGAACATCCACTACCACAAATTGATGTTTTAGCAGATGTTTTTTTGTCAATTTTTGCTAATTTTATGACACTAAAAACCTTCATTATAACCTTCGCTAGAAGGTATTTTCCTTGTAGTGTACAGAATCTTAGAAAGGAAATTGAAAAAACTCATAAAACAAGAAGACACGAAAGAGCTAAGATTGAGTAGATAGAAATAGCAATAGAGAAAAAGTTTTCCATGAACATAAACAAGGCTAAAACCACTAACTTAAAAAGAAAAGGCAAAGAAGTAATTCACGTGAAAAGAAGAAATGGAAGGAGTATGAAACTATTCTCCAAATAATTGAAGACAATATGACATAGTTCCTTTCAGCATGAAAACCTCATTGGAAAAGAACTTTGCTGAATTGAAAGCCCACAAGGAATTGAACCAACAAGTGGAATTGTGCTATAGGAACCTAATCCCAAATACCTTCCCTAGAAGAAACTCATTCATAGAGAGAAATATATTAATTTGGAACCAAAGAGAGTAAATAATATCACCATACCCTATCCAATTGCTGAAATAAACTCTCATAAAACCAATTGCCCAAAACCCATGGAATATTAACATATTTCATGCCCGAGATGCATCCTCCACTTCTATTATTCCCATGAGATTCCACGAAAGAGGTGCAATCTCATCACAACCTACCTATAGTATCAAACATTATCCACCGCCCTACATTAAACCCAATTCATCGTACTTTGAAGCCGCCCCTCACCTTAATATCATTCATTCACTAGGTGGAGGTTGTATCGAAACTCCTACCTCCCCACACATCCTATATCCACTAACACCATTCATTTATCATCATATTCACTCATTTTAGGGTGGATGCAATCTCATCAAAACCTACCTATACTATCAAACCTTTTCCACCACCCTACATTAAACCCAATTCATTGTACTTTATAGCCACCCTTGACCTTAATATCATTCATTCACTAGGCGGAGGTTGTATTGAGACTCCTACCTCCCCACACATCCCATCTCCAATAACAACATTCATTTCTCATCGTATTCACTCATTGTGGGGTGGATTGACACATGTTGCCAACAGGGTAAGCATACCAATTACCTTTTTGGTGGATAAGAAACTTGTTCCTATCTATTTACCAAAAATATCATGAATTTATGAATACCTTAATTATTTCCTATTATCTACTTGAAACATACATCTCTCCAAATATTTTAAATTAATGGTAATATTGTTTCACATGAAACAACATTTTATTTACTATATAATAATGGCAAGGTATTGGATATTTTTCAGCCACCATACACACATAGTGGAATCCTAAAAGTTTAAATACAAAAAACAATATAACTAACTACTTTGTCAACCTATGTGGTGAATTAACCATCAAAAAAAGTGGAGTCACCTCAATGGTTGGAACATACTTGAGATATGTGAGGGATTAATAGAGGGTTAATTTGCAAAAAAAAACCATAAGTATGAGCATCTTTCGATTATTACTGCGAGTGAGTGGAAGAATCTGATGGAGGATAAAAAGGAGAATAAAATGAGAAAATAAGGTAAGATGAAATATGGTCGAAGAAGGTATTGATAATTTGAAATCAATATGATGAATTCCTTTAGTTCCACATAAAAATTTCAATTTAAACCTAATTGAAACTTTTTGTATGATCCCAGACATGTTAAAAGAAACCAGAGTAAGACTACAAAAATAGAGGTAGCACAAACATGGTCAAGATGGGTACGTGAAACTAAAAGCATGGATTGTAAGTAAAAAAATAATCAAACCATATCATTCCTATCATTATCCAATTTTTATTTAATTGCATCCAATTAACCAAATTTGTGATCTTATGAAATGAAAGGGTTTCATTTCAAATTTGTGATTATTTATAATGAACTTCAACTCTATTTCAAGTTTGGCTTTCAATTCATGATAGAATGTCCACAAAGCATGGGGTAAACAAAATATGCCTCTATTAATAAGATGGTAATTAAAATCAATGGACTTTAATCGTTGATTACTAGTAAAATATATGCATGATGATTTTGCCCATAAATTAATGTGTTTGTTTTTTTATGCAAGAGAGAAACAAAAATAATGATGCTAACATTGGACAATAGTCCCATGATAGTGGAGTGCAACACAATGATGGTGGTGAGAAACTAATCCAGGTGGATATTGGTGGCCACCAGCCTATTCCACCTAGACCTCCAGCCGATCTCATATGTTTCCTTTTTTATTACAACATTTACTATTTTTAGTATTTTTTCGGGTCCTGAACTTCTGGAGCAGTTTTGACCCCCTAAACAATGTTTTTTGAGGTCTGCAGTAGCCCCGTACAAATAGGAATGCCCCTGCAAATCCTTCAGAGAGATATTTCCAACAAGGTATCGTACACGAGAAACGGAAATAATATGACCAAGTTACGATCCCGGGAAGTTGGTTGCCCAACTAACCCCAATGAGGCCTACAAACTCTTGGCATTCCATCTCCTAGGGTTAGGGTTTTGGTTGTTTAGGGTTTTCCCTCATTTTTCAATAATAAATAGGCCCTTGAGCCTCACTACAACCAATTTCAAAGGCATGTAACTGCCACATCTCTTCTAAGAGATAAGCTACCATCGCTTGAGCTAGTTTATTTCCATTATGTTTGTAAGCTTATTTCAGTATTTGATATTAATGAAATGAACTATTATTTCTTCTACATCTCTATATTTATGGTTATATTTGTAATTTATTGCATTCCTGTTTAAGTTTGGATCAGTGGTATCAGAGCGGTTTGCTCTTTCTCTATTTTTCTTTGCATGTCCCCAACAAGGTCAGGATATAAGGAGTTAGGGCTTGAGCTGGTCGAACCTTTGCAAGACTAGCCTCACAAACCTCGGAAGCCTCCAATGGTAGAAGAGAAGAAAGATGAGGGTGAAGGAGATCCTTTCAATCTTGCTTGAAGAATCCCTCGAGTGATAGAGGAACATGATGATGGACAACTTTTCCAGATCCTTCAGTGGCTACCCAAAGGCGACACATCTCCTTCCAGCAGCCACTCTCAAAGCACCACACCCTTTAAGGTACAAGTTAGCTTTTACAACCCCATATTTGAAGGTCAGATAAATGCAGACACCATAAATAAATGGTTAAATCTGCTAGAAGGATATTTTTCTGTTCTTGATTTTTCCAGCTAGGAAAATATTACTTTTTCACTTCTCAAAGCCACCTCACGCATCAAGGACTGCTGGGAAACCTCATGTGAGAAGAAGGATGAAAGTACACCCCCACTATTTTCAGTCGCACCCACTTGGAATTCATTCCAAGATGCCATCAAGAACCAATACTAACATGTCGGGAGATATGAGGATAAATACATAAAGTGGACCACGCCACGGTAGGGAAGGGACCAAGACGTGCCAGAGTTTACCAATGTTTTTCACACCCTTCACATCAAGTTGGGTATCAAGGATTTTGAGCAACATTTGGTACTCAAGTAATGTGAATGTCTACACAGGTATATCCAGGACGAGATGGAGTCCTTTGACATCTCTCTTGGCACGGTGTACTGATACACTGTCAAGATTGAGCAGAATTTTAAACAGAAGAAATGAGACTTTGGATCTGTGAATCTGAAGTAAGGGAAAGGCGTCCCTAAATTGTAGAGGAAAGGACAAAACCAATGCGGGGCGAACCAAAACAACCTGCTAAAGCCATAATAAAATAACAACACCATGAAGACAAAGAAGGACATGGGAAGGTGGTGTGAGTTCCATAAGAGCTCCACATACAACACAAGTGACTGTCAAGCCAAGTAGTCACTGGTGGCTGAGCTGAAGGCTTCCGAATCAAATGCATGTTCTGACTCTGAGTGAGAACCTGACAAGGGGAATGAAAAATGGAAACAAATCATTGATGCAGAGCCTAGTTCCACTGTGGCCACCACCAAGATCCAAAAGAATGAGCATGAAGATCCAAAGGCTAGGGAACGCCTCTTTCATTCACAGACATGGGTGAATGGTTCTCCATTGCAATTCATTGTCGATAGCAGGAGAAAAAATAACCTCATTTGAGCATAGGTCGTGAAGTGTTTGATCCTACCAACTACAACATATCTGCAACCATACACCATCAGGTGGCTTCACAAAGGGTGAGATCTCTGCGTCAACCAGTAATGCCACCTTCCCTACAACATCAAGCACTTCACGAATGAGGTATTGTGTGATGTTGCTCCTCTTGAATTTTGTGATGTATTATTAGGACAATTATACTTGTGGAAGTGGCATGTTGTATATGAGTCTAGACCTCGCTCTGTGATTTTTTACTTTGGGAAATAAGTTGTACATGATACAAGAGGTAGCCTCGCCTACCATCATCTCTTTGATCACTATAAAGCAATGCAGTAAGATCATTCACAGACCAGGAAATTTGTTTTCCTAATGATTCCCCTCAAGGAAAGAAGAATATTGTGGCTATGACTTCCAAATAAGTCTCCTTCTCACAACATTAGCAGATGGATAAGGTCATGGAGGAGTACAGGGACATTTTCTCCTCACCTACAGGGGTACCTCTAAGCTGTCAGGTCAAGCATTCCATCGATCTAACCCCGGGCGTGCCGCTACCCAATGAACCGATCTATCGATGCTTTGTTCTGGAGAACAATGAGATCCAGAGGAAGATTCAGGAGATGTTGTATAAATGGCACATCGTGCCAAGCTCATCACCCTGTGGGAGCTCGATTGTCTTGCTACAGAAGGATGGGACCTGGATACTATGTATTGACTATCAAGTGTTAAGCAAGATCATTGTTCGAAATAGATACCCAATCCCATGGATTGATGACCTTTTGGACCATCTCAAGGGGCCAAATATTTCAAAAATATTGACTTGAAGTCTGGGTATCACCAGGTGCCTATCGAACCCTCTAATGTGTGGAAGATTGCCTTCAAATCCAAGGAGGGCCTTTTCGAATGGTTGGTCATGTATTTCGGGTTGACAAATTCCCCTGCAACCTTCATGAGATTGATGGATGACATGTGCCACCCTTCACCAATGAATTCATGGTGGTGTATTTATATGATATCTTCATCTTCAGCCAGACTTGGGCATATTATCTCCACCATATTCAGCAGGTCCTCTAAACCCTATGACAACACAAGTTGTGTGCCAATTTGGAGAAATGCACTTTTGACATGACCCAGGTTCAATATCTGGGGTACATCATTCATGATCAAGGTGTGCATGTGGACCCAACGAAGATATAAGTGATTCAAGATTGCCCAGCCCCAACCACTCTAACAGAGCTCTGCATTTTTCTGGGTCTCGCCAATTTCTATCACAAGTTCGTGTTGGGGTTCTCTCATATCAGTTATCCTTTAAGTCAAGTCACCAAGGGTGGAGTGAAAGCAAATTTATTTTGCTCTGAAACCCAACAACGGGAGTTTTCCAAGTCGAAGCATTGCTTCTGCTCTACACCAGTGCTCACATTACAAGACCTGCAACAACCATTTGAGATTGAGACAAATGCCTCCGACTATGTTATTGGTGTAGTTCTTACTTAGCAAGGGCATCCAGTGGCTTACCACAGTGAGACACATTCAAACACAGTCTGAAATTATCCCTCCTATGATAAGTAAATGTATTCCATTGTACAGGTCTGTCGTCAATGGAAGCATTACATTCTAGGGAAGGAAATGGTCATCCACATAAACCACCGACCCCTGCAGTTCATATAAACAAAATGGAAGTTGCAGAATGATCGTCACCAGAAATTGTCCAGATACTTGGAACAATTCCATTTGAAAATTAAGTATAATAAGGGAAGTGCTAATAATGTTGTAGACTACCTCAGGCGACCACCAGTCATGGTTTTGATCACTATGGTCACCTCCTGTGGGCACGAGACTTTACTGTGGCTACATCTTTACAAGATCAATCCAGAATTTAGCATCACATACCAGACACTCCTCGAAGGTAAGCAAGCTCCAAATTTTCACCTCCAGGATGCAATGTTATGCCACCTAGTACACATTTGTTTACCTTCAAGTGAGTGTTCCAAGATGATTTTGGAGGCGCACTACAGTCGGGTCGTTGGAAATTTTGGAGTAGAGAAAACAGTGGCAGTTCTGCAGAAGTATTTTTATTGGCCGAACGTTCATCAGGATGTTGGGAAGTACATTATATCCTGCACCACCTACGCCATTTCTAAACCAACCATCAAGAAGCAAGGCCTATATACTCCTCTACCTACTCCTTATCGACCTTGGGAATCCATCTCCATGGATTACAAGTCAGACCTTCCTTATACTAAGCACTGCAACGACTGTGTTTTCGTAGTCGTTGACATATTCTCTAAGATGGCCATTATGGAGACCCGCAAGATGTGTATCAGAACGGAGGCCACTGATAAGCTCTTCTTTGAGAAAGTGTGGGTACAATTTGGGATCCCACATTCCATTGTCTTAGATCAGGATAGTAGATTCCTAAGTGCATTTTGGTCAAGTCTTTGGTCGATGTTGAATACCAAACTTGCTAATTCCACGACTTTCCACCCCCAAACTGATGGACAAATAGAGGTCATCAACAAGATGATCATACACATTCTACGCATGTATAATTCGAAGCATCCATAGACATGGGATGAAAGCCTCCCCTGTGTCTAACACAACTACAACAGAGCTCTCCATATCTTAACGAGCCACAACCCCTTTCAAGTAGGGTTGAGATTTCAGCCATTATGTCCCATTGATGTGGCCATACCATTTGCAGTGACTCAAGCAGATTCAGCGCACATTCGATCTGAAGCTGCAAGGGATAACAATTTCATTGAGCACATTCAACACATACTCTAGTAGGTCCATGATATATTGGACAAAGCCAATGCTAAGTACAAGCAATGCCATGATCAGCATCGGGTGTAGCACAAATTCTAGGTGGCCAACAAAGTTTAGCTACATTTGCAGAAGGAGCGCCTCGTTGGACCCCACTGCAAGCTTCGCTCGCTCTAATATGGGCCATACACCATCACCAAGTATGTACGGGAAAATTCCTTTGAGCTCAACATTCCACTGTTCCTTGGTCTACACCTAGTGTTCAATGTAGACTGCCTTCGGCCATACTTTCCACCATTTCTTAACACATCTGACATTGCAAAACAACTGACACCAATAGAGATAAAACAGACTGCATGGAACATGACACAACTGATCAGATCATGGACATGCACATCAAGAACAATATCCAATAGAGGATCCAGCTATATCGAGTTGTCAAAGAAGACCAACTCCTTAACCGGGGCAAGAGGTTCACTAGGGACCAAGTTCAACAGAAATTTCCTCACCTCATGGAGGCTCTGCACGCAATGAGGACCATTGATTCCTAAAAAGGGATGAGTCATCTAGGTGGATAATGGTGGAAACCTACCTATTCCACCTACACCTCCATTCGGTCTCATCCATTTCCTTGTTTATTGCAGTATTTACTATTTTTAGCAGTTTTTCGGGTCTTGAACTTTTAGATCAGTTTTGACCCCCTAAACAACATTTTTTTGATGTCTGCAATAGGCCCATTGTCATATATCAAAAATCTTATAGTACTCGGATAGATCTTCCCAAGAAGGTATTGTACGTGCCAAATGGAGATAAGATGAACAAGTTACAACCTCGGGAAGTTGGTTGCCCAGCTAAACCCAACAAGGCCCACAAACTCTTGCTGTTCCATCTCCTAGGCTTAGGGTTTTGGTTGTTTATGGATTTCCCTTGTTGTTCAATAATAAATAGGCCCTTGAGCCTCATTGTAATAGAGTTCAGAGGCATGTAGCCACCACATCTCTTCTTAGAGGTAAGCTACCATCGCCCTAGCTAGTTTATTTCCATTATGTTTGTAAGCTTATTTCAATATTTGATATTAAAGAAATGAACTATTATTTTTGTTACATCTCTATATTTATGGTTATATCTATAATTTGTTGCATTCCTATTTAAGTTCATATCAAAAACTCAATCTTGACAATATTATGGTTATAAAATCAGAAGTATGGATTGTGATTATTAATATTTACTTACAAATGATATACTTATTACTTTTCTTATTGCAATGTTAAAGCATGTAGATTAGGATGTTATTTCAGAAGAGGATCACATGACAGTTGAACCAATGTTTGCTATTTGTATTAATGAACTACTTCTATGAATAATAACTAACCATATCAATTTACACTATTTTGTTATTGTAGTTAATTCCCCATTGCAGCAACTTAATGCTTTCCATGAAGAGTATACAACTAGATGTAGAATGCATCAAAGCATGCACATTCAATCAGCACCAAAAGAGGGTCCAACAACTAATGTGGACTGAAAAACGGTTGAGATGGTCATGAAATTTATAAAAACTAAGAAACTAAAAAAGAAGTGATTGTATATATTATGATACAAATGTATAATGAAGAGTTATAGTTCATTAGTTCCATATGCTATATTGTAATATGCATATGCACAAAGTTAGAGAATTCATGTAATGAAGATCAATAGAACCAAGGGGAAAACCAATTACTTAAACATTTTTTTTCTATTTTGCATGAGTTGTTGGTGTCCATAATAGACATCTAGCTATTGAATAGTTGTTGTAGTTGAATTTTATAATACAAGTATTTCTTTTACCAGATCTTTGGTTTATTTACTACATCCTTCTACTTCACAACAACTCCATGCTGATTGAAATCATAGTTAGCAGGAGGTTCAAAGTTTTATAGCCGTTAAAAACTACTCCTTCTCTAATTAGGGGTTTGACCTATAGTATTTTCTTTTAATCCATTACTACAACCAAATATTTATAAATAGAGAAGATGTGCCTTATATGTGGCAAGAACACTAGCAAGTGTTGATTGAATTGAATTATATCAAATGATAGGAGATCCACCATTCACCAAGCCAGCCAAATTTGGTGGTTGGATCCATCGCTAACTTTGGTTAACATGATGGTTTGAACATGCCTAAAATGTTTCCACTTATAGTCGCATGGAAGAGAATTATCCCATATCATGATTACTATATATAGGCATCAATATGAAGGGCATATCTAATGTTGAATTCTTAGCTATTAAAATCACACATTGGTTGAAGTGGTACTACTGCATATATACTTTTGGCATTTCATGGAACAACATTTAACATTATTTTCTTTAACTCCCAAAGGAGACTATAAATTTAAAAATATATATATATTTTTTTAACTCCCCTCCATTTTCCCGCATGGAAGGGGAGTTAAATTTTACTCATATGATCAAAATAGTTGTATCCCTCATCCACTAGGCCCATGTGGAAATATGTAGAGAGAACACCAATAAATATGGCATTTTTTGGTTTTGAGCTGGAATGTTCCAGTTGTTCAAAGATTTTGATTGTGTTCTTACCACGTCCATGTATGCAATACCACACTTATTCATGAAATATTCATTTTTTAGATCATTCAAATATGCATGAAATTTGCATGCATGGTTGATCTTCTTGGTCATTCAAGAAGGGATAAAGTCGAGATTCTTGTTTGAGTCTAATTATGATTGAGTATTCTCTATAGCTAGCACATTATAGTGAATTTGGAAAATTAGAAATAGCAAGTCTAAGCTATCTTAAGAGTATGTAAAAGTGAAGTATGCTCTTAGGCTTACACACCATGTGATATAGGTCAATAAAAAGTGCTTAATCTTTAAAGGTTTCCATAATAATAGAGCTTAGCCTTTATTACCCATGAGTGGCATTTGGAGTCATTGTAGTTCCTCTTCGGCTCAACACTTATCAGTTTGTTCTAGTCATTGTGAGCCATAAATAGTTTGAGTCTATATCAATTGACAGATATCCTTAAAATTACTATGTCCAAAATGACCAAGAACATAAACCATGCATGCATAGTGCTCTGGATTGTGGGCGATGAGATAATATTGACTCTTGCAAACAAAACATTTACAACCCTTGTCCACAAAGCTAACATGTTTTGATCTCTAAAATTGTTCAAGATCTCTAAGCGAAGTACACTCTTAGGCTTATGCACCATGTGCTCTAGGTCAATAAAAAGTGCTTAATATTTAAAGGTTTCCATAATAATAGAGCTTAGCCTTTATTACCCATGAGTGGTATTTAGAGATGGTAGTTCCTCTTGGGCTCAACACTTATCAGTATGCTCTAGTCATTATGAGCTATAAATAGTTTGAGTCTATATCAATTGGCAAATATCCTTAAAATTACTATGTCCAAAACGACCAAGAACATCAACCATTCATGCATAGTGCTCTAGATTGGGGGTGATGAGATAATATTGACTCTTGCAAACAAAACATTTACAACCCTTATCCACAAAGCTAACATGTTTTGATCTCTAAAATTGTTCAAGATCTTGGAGACAACATGATAAGGGAGAAATCCCCTCTTCTTTTTTAAAGAGGTGGTACTCCTTTGTCTATTATTACTAGTGAAATATGTTTATTAATAAATTCAAGGAAATGTCATACACCGACTTGAGAAAGGTCCAAGAGATTTAAAAGGAAAAACACGGACATCACTTTATGGACATAAATCATCATGATTGTTTATGAAAGGACAAAGAACATTTATAGTGAATTTTTTTAGCACACCATCTTCAATAATATAAGTAAAGCACATCATTTCCCAAGAAGAATGTAAAAATACCACATTGCAATAAAGCCTATAATGATAATTCAATTAAATCCAAAAGAGGAAATATGAAACACCAACTTTAAATCCTCACTTAGAGTCACAATTTTGAGAAAACACTAGTTATAAAGTGTTTCACTGGTTCTTTGGGATCCTTTTAGAAAAAATAAGTGTAATATTTGAAAAAAAATTGGGTTTTCCAATAAATGGTTGGGATTGGGGCTCCTATGGACCATGTTGGGTCAATTTACTATGCAAATTAACACAAGTATTTAATTATCAATCTAGGCTTGTAAGCTTGGAAGCATGTCCAAAATATATGGATTTCAGTTGTAGTCAATTTTAGAAGATGAAATATAAAGATTGAAAGAAATGCATATTACAAATATAAACTCTAATTAAGTAATTTCTAATTCACTTAAATAATATGTGGGGTGAGGCTCCTAACTTAGGAGAGCCTGGTTGTCCTTCCCTGTGATACTATTTCCATGAAGATAAATCCAAAAGCACTAAATAACAATGGTTTATGATGCAAAAGATGTAAAAGAAGAGGCTCACAATTCTTGCTTCAAACCATAAATGCAGAAATAACTTCAAATAAGAAAAGGAGAATGAAATTCAGTTTTAGTTCAAGATCAAATAGAAGGGGAATTTAACTTAAATTCCTGTGTGTCCCTCCATATGTAGATTATAATTAAACCAATATTCATTCAGAAATCATCACACATCTAAATACGTTTGAAACAAGAACTAATTTATGAAAACTATGAAAATTTAACCAAGAAGTGCACTTAGCTTGGTGTGGGGGCCCTCCACCCTTTCCTTGCACACTTGAAGAAATATCAACTACAACAACTTTAGTAAATCAACCAAGCATGAGCAACAAATTGAAATGAGACAGGTTCTTCAATTAACTTTCAGCCTTCAAAGCGTCTCAAAATCATATTACATAAATTCTACATGTTTAAGCCTTCAATAGTCTTGGCTTAAATAGAGAAATAATAGACAAACTTGACTAAAAAGTCTCTAACAACCTTATCAATCCTAATCCCATCTACCCTCGTCGAATCCACCCATTCAGTTACACGAAATTTGGAAAAATACCAAAAATCACTAATTTTGGCCTATTTCCTAGGGATTTCCTAAATGATTGGTCCTATTTGACTAGCTTTGACCGGGCTTGTTTATGCTCGGTTTGACCAAACCAATAGGTACACATCCATCCTTAGTTCCCAATATTTCCATATCTATGCTTAACTCATGCCCAAGTGTCCTGCAAGTATGACTTCAATGGAGCCATTACGGGAATTTTCAGTTATGTCCAAAAATACACTAAAACCCCAAATTTTACGAAAATTGAAAAAAATTGAAAAACTTAATCTAAGTACCTAATTATGCAAAATAAGGGTAAAATGAGTCATAAGTAAGTGGAATGAGGTGGAAAATGATGGTAAATAAGTGGGTTTATGATAAACAAAAAAGACCAAAATTGAGGGCCAACATCCCCCCCTTGCTGATATTCAAGCATGTCCTCATGCTTGCCTTTGTCTCTTTGATATTTTCTCCCTGTATGCTGACTGGCTTGCTGATGTCCATTGTAGTATAGTGGTAATTATTCCCGCCTGTCACGTAGGTGACCCGAGTTCGATCCCCAACAACGGCACCAAAATGTTGGGTCAATTTACTATTCAAATTAACACAAGGATTTAATTATCAATCCGAGCTTGTAAGCTTGGAAGCATGTCCAAAATATATGGATTTTAGTTGTAGTC
>APFE030887728.1:0-26681 GCA_000404065.3 Pinus taeda | reverse complement strand
ACTGCTAAAAATAGTAAGTTGTGCTACAATTAAGGAAACTGAAAATGCTGAGAAAGACAATGGTGGGGGTCCAGGTGGACTTGGCAGGTGGCCACCAATATCCACCTGGATCACAATGGGATGCATATCCCTTTCCAATACTTCAAAGCCTATCTTCTTGAAATCTATCGATGTTTTCGGTTGTTGTACAGTTGGCTTTATGAAAGACATTTACATCTTTCCTTCCTTGAAGTCAAAAGCTGACATCAACCTACTTTGATTGGGGGGTGTAAGTTTGAAATACTATGTGTAGGATTGTGCCTTAAGGTTTTCATTTCTCATTTTAATTTCCTTGAAATTGTCCTTAATGTCCGTATCTCTATCAGTAGGCTTATTGAATGAGGAGACTTCTACACTGAGCTACCTTTCTAAAATTGCAGTTTTTGATGTAGATGACTCTTGTGTTTCTCCAGATGGAGATCTACCCTTGATCATGTCTAACTCAGTATGAGTTATTTCTACTAAGCCTTTTGTGTCTTCCTGTTCTGAAACAGGATTGAGCTTAGGCCTTTTGCTCTGGCTAGCTTCATATTGTACATTAGGAGTGTCCATACCTGAGTTGAAGCCTTCCTCTCAGTTGCTTTTGGGATTCCCTTCCTCATTTTAAGGAGTCTGCAAAATAGGAAGGGTACTCATGGTTCCTTTTCACTCTGGTACCTGCAGGAGTGAGCTTTCATCAAGATGTTTCTCCAAATCAAGCAAGTTATTTTCAACATCTACCTTTGTACTATCCCTGCCTATGAGAGTGTTCTCCAACCACTCAGATTAGTCGACATATATCTCTATTTTTGGTATAGGGTGATGAATGTAAGGTCCCAATTTGACCTTTTGTCCTAGTTTGGTTGTTAACCCTTGACGATCATACCTCCACATGGAACTGTTCAAAAACTTCATTTGTTGCAGAATTTGATCTGCTTTCTCTCTTGCCTCTCCAAAATTTCAAATAAAAGGGCCTAACTAGTTTATGACCTTGAACTGAGTCCTTTTCAGGGCTAAGAAAATGTTGATATCATCAGAGGTCATTATCTACCTATAATATTCTAGAGAAAATAATGTCATGGAGAGGTATTTGGGCAATTTGTATGGGGAAAGCTGGCAACCATAGATAGTTATTTTGGTAAGGGTACCAATCTCCCACCTTACTTTGTTTGGACAACTGGAGAAATATTTTTGATTTCTTGGCTTATTTTGTGTGGAGGGATTCCTGTCACAATGGTCATGACTAGATGGACAAAAGAATCAATGAGGTTTGTGTAGGTGTATGGTAATGAATACCTGTGGAGTAGTGGTGTCCAACATGTAACAGACTTGGGCTAGCCTTTAGTATCTAGCTTCTAGATGGTGAAGGGAAATCTGTCTGGCTGATAATAAAAAAACATCTGGTAAATTATAGATGAGTACTTGAATACTCTCTCATTGTGCATTCTGGTAAATTTTTCATGCATCCTTTAAGCTATGAATTGGGCATAATTGTACAAAGTTGCAAGAGGCTTTCTAGGTGTGAAAATGGACATGAAGGTCATGATGAGCTCATCAACGAATTCATCTATTGTATAGCCCAAAATACATGAAATCATGGTTACAATTTGCTTGCCCCTTTTAGAGAAAATGGCAGAAATATATGGAAGGCCATCTGTAGGCATGTGCTACTCTTCTACAATGAAAGTTTGGAATATTTGGGCTAGTCTAGATGGACTCAATTTGATGTATTGATCTAAAAAATACCCAATAGAGAGTGGGGTCAGGTTTGAATGTAGCTAGACTTGTAACGTTTCATTGATTGACTCAGGTGTAATGGTAAACACGAATTTTTGGTCTGGGGACATTATAGCTCTCTCACTAGGAATATATGTTCAAACATGACATAAATGCACAATTTCAAGAAAGACATGCACCTATGGAGACGAGTATTTGGGAAAATTTGATGCCCAAAGGTCAACATCATTAGTATGGTTTAGATATCTATACTTACTCCAACAACGAATTTTGAGCAGGAGTGTATAGGCACTTGTGTCTTTGATTTGGAAATCCTTGTCTGCCAGGGAAGGTGGTCAAGGTCCAAATGGGGGGTTGTGACTAGTTTGACATTCATGGTGACAGGGGCATCCATAATTCAGTTCTTGTGGATTTGAATTTTACTTATATGGGTTTATATCAGAGGTTTGAAGGAAACTCGGAAGCTTTCAGAATGGTTTGGGTATTTTAATGAGGCACACACCTTAGTTCTAAAGTAATTTCAATTAATTTTACTCAATTAAAACACTTTAAAGATTGAATGTTTTCAAATTGAAAGGGTGTCTGGTAATTTCTCTTCAAATACCTAGAATTTGAGTGAATTAAATTCAAATTTGGTGCTCTCAAAAACTACAAAAGTTTGAATGGGCTTTGGAATGGACTGAGAACTTGATTGGAGTCTTTGAATCTTCTTAAGGAGTGAAATGGTGGTCAATTGTCAATTTCATCGTTTGAAGGTGTCACAATGGTTTGTAAAGGTTTACAAAGAAATCGAGTGAAAAAGGTCAAATAGGGCTTCTTGGCCTTTTTATTGAACAATGGCCACTTTTTCACGATTAAATTAAAAAATGAACATTGAGCAGTTTTTTGGGTTGGGCAGGGAGGTGGTTTCCCAAGCCATTGCACCACTTTGATGGAGGAGGTAGTATTTTTGCGAGGTCACCTGATATATCTTAGCGCTTGACATGTGGTAGATGGGGGCCTGGGAAATACCACTTTATCAGGCGGGTAAAGTTCAGACATCTGGTGAAACCGATATGGCTATGAACCGTTGGATTTGGACACTAACTATCGGATGGTAGTCAGGTGACAGACTAACATGGATGAAATGGGTAAAGGTTTTGGGGGGACCTGGGGCTTTAATCCATGGTGGTTTGGGATTATTTAGGAGTTAAACATGCGATTAAATGATCATATGAGGTTTAATGCGGGGATTATCTTAACCTTGCCAAGAATTGGTAATTTGAGAAGGTTTTGTTGGGGGTATGTGATAAAAATATAATTTATATCTAAACTAAGGGTTGGGGTATTATATACATGATTTATTTATATATGGGAAAAGGTATATCAAGAGCTATATTATTATGTTAGAAATTAATATGAAATGAAATAAGCAAAGTAAAAATACAACAAAGCATAATGTAATATTTTTGCATTTCCTTCACATGAATTAAAACTTAGGATAAAAACTTTTTGTGGGTATTTTGAGTTAAATGGAATTTAACATGGGTTTTTTTTTTTTTTTTTACTTTTCATAGGAAAATGTATTTAACCTTAGGAAAAAGGGTTTTATTAGGGTAACGAAGGGAAATGAATTTTATGAAGGGAATTCTAACACTTGATGTCCATAAGTAAACTATCTAATTCTAACCTTATATCTTCCAAGGGCTCAGATTAAGTTGATGAGCTCCTTTTATTTTCTCCACCTATCTAATGATCTACCAAGATTAAGCTGTTTGGTTAGATTTTTTTCTCTAACTAGAAACATAAAATTCAAAGCATGAAATAATCAAGATTAAGCAGTTTGACTACCATGGGTTGTGGCATGTATGACAAGCTACAAACAACCATTATTTAAGACAGTAAAGTAGTAAAATAGTAGTGGCATTTAGACTTGCACACTTTCATGATCTGTTTTTATTTTTTGGGGTACATATATTTTAATTTTTTGATCTTTTCTTATTCTTTTTTCCCTTTGATATTTCTTGTAGGACATACCCTCTTTACATTTTTTAAGTTTAAATATGGAAAACATTTGCAGAAAGCAAAGGTATGTACAATATTACAAGGCTTAACCTTAGCCAATTCAAAATTATGAATCCTATCACTATAGGACTCTAACATCTTCCAAGGTCTAACATAATAATTATTTTTTTATGCATGCAAATTAATGTTTCTCTTCAAAAGGTCTAACACAATAATTACATTATTTCCATGCATATTTCTTTTTAAAGGATCAACATCATAGGTGTACATTTCATGAATATAAACACCATATTTTGTTTCAATATATCAAACACAATATTTATATTTTTCATGCAATAAAATAACACATTTCTTTTCAAGAACTATCAAACATATCATTTCTTTTTTGTGGATGTAGATAACTTATTTCCTCTCAAGAAATATGAAACATAGTAGTTCTATTTTTTTGAATGCAAGGAACTTATTTCTTCTTAATAAATATCAAACTAACTAGTTCAATTTTCATGCATGAAAATTAGTTATTTCTTTTGAAGAAATATTAAATTTAATGTTTATTTTTCTCTGCATGCAATTAACTTATTTCCTTTCTAGAAATATCAAACTTAATAGCGAAATTTTCATGCATGCCAACATATTTTCTTTCTAAAGAAATATATCACAAATAATTGTTCTATCCATGCAATACATGTTCCTCTAACACATTAGCCATTTGTTTCATGTATGTAAATGCATGTTTCTTTTCAAGAAAATATGCAACACAATAATTTTACTTTTAATGCATGCGAAGAACATATTTTTTGGTTGTTTCCAAGATAATTTAATGAAATAGTTTTATTTTGTTGCATCTAAATAAAATCTTTCTTTTCAAGACGAAGATCACAATTCAACTATTCCTTATGCATGAAATACATATCTCTTCCTCAAGGAACCTATAAAAATTAAACATATATCTCCTCCCTCTAGGGAATTAACATTATATGTATTATTGTAGCATGCAATCATAACCTTTTCCAAGGAAACTAAGATTATAGTTGTTATAGTTGTATGAAAAAATAATATTTCCAAAAGGAAATGACATAACAACTATTACACTTGCATAAAACTACATGTTATTTTCTTAAAAAAAAGATACTATGCAATACATGCTCTTTGCAAAAGAATCTTTTTCAAGAGGAAACTAATACAATGTGTTTCTTTTTCAAGGTATGGTATGCATTTTTTTCTTTAATGTGAAAGGCTCACATCCAAAAACTCTTTCAAAATAATAGAAAAATAAACACATAAATATTTCTTCACATGAAAAATCAAACTTAATAGTATTTCTTCTATGTAGTCTAACATTGTTGGTTTATCTTTTATGTGCATTTAAAAAAAAACGATATCTTATCTTATGCACATAAGAATACTTTCAATCTCTTTTCGAATGAAATTAATAGAGATATATTTCTCAACATATATCTTTCCGCTATGCACTTGAACTTCTATTGCTACAACAAGCAACATGCGTTCCCTATATTTTTTAATCTCTCGATAATTTTGTAGATTACTGCACCAAAAGACAAAAATTTGCTCCTCGTCTTTATGGTGTTCATCATTCAAACCATAGTCAGTCATTGTCCAACAAAAAATTCGATGAGAAATAGAATTTTATAGAAGGGAATGAGCTCCAAGTATAAAAGAAAGAGTTAATCCTAATATGCAACACACATTCTCTATCCTCTATTGCTTTATAACTCTGTCGCTTATGAGCATGTTATTGGCATAGCCCTCCCTTATGCACACGTCTCCATAGAAGACAAAAAATACAACCCATACTATTGAACTTATAACATTCATATCTAATATATATAGTGTACATCAAAATACTAATATCTCTTAAATTGCATTAACTAGATCAATGGGAGAGTTAGAAGAAATAATCAGAGATAAAATGTTTCCAAAATGAAAAATGGTTTTTTTTTCATCTAAATAATGAATGCAATGTGGTTATCGAGGACTCATTAAACTTCCCATCCATTAACAATTAATAATATTTCTACTCATGAAATATATAAATTTTTACAATAATTAGTTTCACAACGAATTCTTGATGGGACAGTTAAGAATATAATACTTTAGTAGTATTTTATTTTATTACTATCACATAAGGTGGCTCAGGATATGACATCAAATATCCATTAGTGACACGTTGAGTATGTATAATTGTAGGTTAGCTAGATGAGATAAATTTATTTCTTTCTTCATAAATAAGAATCCAATTTCTTATTACACTATTGAATTATATAATATTTTGCAAAATATAAATTATATTATTAAAATTATAAAATATTTATTTAATTTTAACAAGAAGAGATATGAAAGATATTGATTTGTTTCCTCTTTTATATATAGATAAATATATATTAATTACATTTTTATATGATATAGTAGTTTTTAAAATGTTAATGATGATGATTAACATCAACTAAGACCAATGTAGTCTATCAGACGTCAAGGAAAGGGAGTCTAACTGTCATTCTTCAAAGTCTTGTTTATGTGATCAAGGAGCAGAGAAGAAGCATTCCAAGATTGCTATAGTTTGGCTCGCTTAATAATTCAAGAAGTTTGCAGGTATGGATGATGATAGGGAATTGAGAGAAGATGTGGGCAAGAGCCAACAAATCTAAAAGGAAGTTATTTTCATCTTTCACCTTCTTAGTATCACAAATTTGACAAATTATATCTTCCCATGAAGTCTTGGGTGTAGACCACCACCCAGTTTCACTTTGAAGCTCATGAGAGTTAGTTCTAATCCTAGTGACGTTCATTTTCCTCTCAGTGCTAGTCAACATAAGGAGATAATTTTGGTTATCAAGGGTGGGGTTTATCACCTCCTTATAGTAGCTTAGCTTCCTTTTACCCTTGAGCTCCTTAGAATCCCAAATTTTCTCCTTAAAACTGGAGGTAGGAGTATCTTTTATACTGTCCTTCTTCGCATGATGATATCCTCCATAATCCCACAAAGATTGAGGCAAGACTAAGCATCATGATGCCACCCATGCTTGAGTCGCAGGTGGGGGTTTTGAATAAATCTAGAAGAAATTTTTGGGAGCCTCTTGGATTTCATATTGTGAAGCTTCTTCTTATACATTGTATATCTAAACATAGTCACACTTCCAATAGGGGGGCATGACATCTTCGATGAAGATGATAGGATAGGGATTATTTCCCTTGATCTTAAGGCTATAGGTTATTAATTACTTTAGGATAATCTAAATCTTTGTCCATGATGCCATAGATATACTAGACCCCCAAAATTCACATTCGTATAAGATAACATGGGTGATGACAGTCTCAGAAAGGAACCTTTTTTTTCTAGAAAATGTAAAGATCGACTGACTTACAATTGTTTTGAAGCTCATAATAAGATTTCCAACATTTAATAATTCTTTTGTCGATGCTATAACTCCAGTTGAGCTGATGAGGAAATTCAATACCCAGATATTTATAAGAAGAAACTTTGCCAAGATAATGATTATGATAGATAAAATTACCATGGGTGATATTTTAGGATTTAATGATCATGATTTTAGTCTTGTTAGTATTAACCATCATACCCATCTTGGAACAACAGCCACGAAGAGTCTTAAGCTGCTTGTCTAGGTCATCATGGATCCTTGCAAGAATAAAAATATCGTCAACATAAAGGAGAAGAGTAATGATAATATCGATGGGCCTGGTGCCTTTGTAGCCCGCGACTCCTCTAGCTTATTGATGTAAATATAAAAAAGAATTGGGGAGGGGATAAGATTGCTTAACCCTGATATTACATCTAGTATATTTAGACCATGTTCGTTGGTCTTATGCTTAGAAATGATAGTTTCATAGAGGTGAATCACAACAATCCTTAATTCATGAGGAACCATGATCTCTTGAAGCCTCTCCTAGAGAATATCCCAGGGGACAATGTCAAAATGCTTTCTAAAATCCGAAAAACAATATAAGAGGTCAGTTTTACTATTGCAAAATTCCTTTGCGATGATCCTAAGGGTGATAAGGTGGTTAATGGTCGAGTGTTGTCTCCTAAAAACAACTTTCCCTTTAGCTCTTTTATCATGGTTCTCAAGCCAAATTCTAAGCTATTTTTCCAGAATGAGCCCATAAAGCTTTGCTAGGATGTGGCTAATTGTAATGATTGTGTAGCTAGAGGGAATTATTTTGTCCCCATTTTTTAAGATAGCCACAAAAAGGCTTTGTTTCCAAATCTTATGGAAGCCATGCATTACAACGAAATTAGGAAGCTTATGGAGATGAGGAATGAGGATAAATTTTCCCATTTTAAAGGTCTCAGCTTGTTAACCTTCAATATCTTTGGCTTTCCCATTAGTGAGCTTATTAATCCCAGACTCAACGTCTTCCAGAGAAAAAATGTCATCCTTAATAAGAATGTTTATGATGGTTCCCATGGTGTCTAGAGAGTCATACAACTTCTTAATATAATTATCCCAACTCTCTAGGGGGATAAAATTATTATCTTTAGTTTTATGAAAAAGCACATTCCTCCAAATCATTTTGGGTGCAAATTTAGAAAGGTGGATAAGATGCTCTTGTCTCTTATTACTATATAACCTCTTCTTCCTCTTAATGAGAGCTTTGTATATACTTATATTATGGAGCTTAATGCTTTCATTAGGGGCATCTTTGGTTTCTTTCTTGGCAATTTTATAGTCTTTGTCATACCAAGGGTTGGAAGTTATATTATTTTTCTTATACGAAGTCTTAGTAGAGAATTTGCTAATGGTGCTGGAAAGGGTAGTAATAAAATGGTAATAGATTTGATCAATGTTTTTATTATAAGTTATGGAGCATAAATTGCTTTCCAAATTCCTTAAGAAAAGGTCAAATCCCTTAAGAATTATATTATTAAAGTTACGAAATATTTATTTAATTTTAACCAAAGTGGATGTTGTATTAAAATAAATTGTTATCTATCATAAAATAATAAATTTTCATATTATCAAGTTTTTTAAATCATGTTGTCCATGAAAAGTAATCCTAAAAACATGATTTTTTTAAATGTATTTCTTATATATACTATACATTATATGTTTTTATTTATTTAATATTAAATTACTATTTACTATTTATTACAAAAAATGGATTACAAAAAAACTCCAATTATATATGTAACACCCCTCCCTTGTGTGCTAGATTATTGTAAACCTAAGCTGAGTTAAAGCTAGGTGTGATATCCTCCCTTGTTTATTAAATGATTGTAAACTTACGCTGAGGAAGGCTAGGTGTGATACCCTCCTTTGTGGGTTAAACTATTCTAAACCTAAGTTGAGGAAAGCTAGGTGATATGTAATATGAAAGGAAATATGTTATTAAATAAATTAATCAAATAAACCAAATGGAGGGCACCGAGAGAGAGGATATTCTTGCCAAATCCCATGAGGAATGTGATAGAGATGAATATTTCATGATAAAGCTTCTAGATGTGATTGAAGAAAAGCTTGGATGAATTGGAGATCCATCGTATGGATGGGATATAAAGATCCATCGGACATAAAAGCTTTGTAGGAGATAAAGGCAAGCTTTTATGAGGAAAATCCTCATGGGAGATAAATATGAGCTTTCCTGAAAAAGACCTAGGCAAATGAAAAAATCCATAAAACCAGGACATTGTTAATGGAAAATAAATAATGAAAGAGGGTATTAAATACCCAGTGCATCGATCAGTTGAGGAGACTTGATCCTTGGTAAGAACTTCAGCTCGGGAGGAATCATAGGTGATTCATGGTTGGATGGTGTTGCTCCTCCCTCCAAGTGATGGTTTAGTTGGTGTCACATGCGTGGAATGTGTGTATGATGATTCTCTCTCTCTCTCTCTCTCTCTCTCTCTCTCTCTCTGTTATAGTTCAAGTTGTCTATGAGAAGAGCTCTTAAGTTTCTTCACCATGAGAATTCTTGATGAATAGTATATGGTAATGTAATAATAGATTTAATGATGTTTCCCTCTAACCTAATGAGATTCACTCGCATGGTATGTGCTTTATGTTAATCCTTACCTCTTATGAAATTAAAATCATTATTTCAAATTTAATGATTGCTGAATTTATCTCTACTATGGGAATGACAGATTTCTTATGCATGCTGCATTCCAGTGTGAAGTTAACTATAGAAGCATGTTAAGTGGGTAACAGTTATAGGAGCCATTCACGGTAGAATTTACATGTGACAATTATTCATAAATAGATTTCCTATGTGAATGTTTTCTTATCAAATGATTGCGTCTATTGTGGGCTTGATGTTCATGTCAGTATTCCTTTGACCATGCTTAAGTTTTTGGAAAATGATAACTATAGTGTGTAGATGTTAATGATTTTCATAATGTCTCGTTGAAGTCATTATTCTGAATTGGTCATATAATAGTGTTAAGATAGTTATTGCATCTAACATCAAGTGGTAAATATGGTACATGTGGGACACTTAGGGATCATGTTTCTAATTGCATAAGTATAGGAATTTCTTCCGATAAGAGCAGTTTAATTAGTTATTTATGCACGTTGAACCAAGGGTTGCTCAGAACACTTTGATTATGTTTAATTATATTAATGATGCATTGACAATGCTAGCCATAATAAGTGTAAGATAATACTCCATTAATGTCAGTGTGGATTAACCAGAATATTATATAGGTTGCATGCCATGATTAGTCCTTCACACCCAGTGACGGTTCTGATATATAAGTTGTTTATATGAATCTAAGGGTTCCCATTACGGATCTGATAAAGCATAAAAGAATGATGCGATATTATGAGATTGTATAAAATATTTAGAAATGAGTATAGTAATAGGACGAATACTTGTTCCTACCACAATAAAGATATTACGTCAGATAACGATTAGATCTTAGCTATCAAAAAAAATTTCTTTACAGAATTGGAAGCCTAATAAGCTATTATTTCGGGTAGGCCAAAGGGGTACGTTACAAATGGTATCAGAGCAATAGGTTCAAACACTAGCGTTTTCCATTAATACATTTCTTATAAAGACATTAAGGTGCATGTTAAGATGTGAGCAGACTTTGTGCTGAGGCCCATATGTCATTACTCGTTCATTACCTTAACTTGGATCTAGGAAAAAAAAATATATCCAAGGCTTAAGGATTAAAGGTCTAATTTAACTATTATCTTCTCAGGACATACAAATCAAGCATTCTCTATAAGAATTGTGCCTTGACTGGTTTATTAACGGTTGAATACGTTTCATATACGGCTCAAAGTGTTAAAGGTCTTGGCTAATTACGTTTTGTATATGCCTCAAAGTGGGAGAGGGCTTGTTGCCTACATTATAGCCATCGAATCGAAATAGTTCAAGATCTTTCTTCTAAAAAGGCTAAAACAAAGCCCATATAACTGGTTAGTTGCATGCAAATTTCGATGGATAGTGCAGACAATCTTACTGATAAAACAACATGAATGTTGTGGCTCTATCTCCTCCTCATTCACCACTCATATACAATTTCCCAAGAAAGATAACATTTTGTGGCCACTTGTTTCCTTTCCTCCACAATTCATCTGCCAAAGAACAAAAGAAGAAAACAGTTGTTCGATTAGGGGGTCATGGAGAAGATTCATAATTCCATAAGGACGAACTCAATGGCTTCATCCTCTATTGCCCCTTCAATCGACTTCCCTAGAGAGGACATCTCTTGGCAAGAAATAGTAAGTTGGCATTCAAGTTCTAAATTATGTTTTTTTCCTCTATGCAGAAATTATTTTCACTTAGTCTATCTGGGTTATATTACTAACAAGCTCTCTAGTATGAAAAAGAACATGATTTCTTGCCAGTTCTCAATTGGGTAGGATAGTTTTCCATGGTGAATCAGGTTTTCTTTTGGGGCTCTCTAGATATGGATTGTTTATTTTCCCATTTCAAGTTTTTTAATTGTTCTTAGACGATGACATCTGAGTAAGAAGGCAAAGTATCTCCTTACTTAGAGCATTTAAATCATACATGATTTCTAAAGAATTTAGTATGTTTGGTTATCAATGTCTTGATCATCCATTGTGACTAGGTGCTTGATGAGTTAGTCATAGACATGTGACTCAGCATATGGAACTTCTTCTGTAGTGGCATGAGACGCTAAAAGAAAAAAGGTCACTTTCCAGATGGAATCCCTGAAAAGACATATCTTTGTTTTCCGATCATACACATGCAATCCATTAATGATAGTAATCTGCTAACCCTCTGTGAAAAAAAAAGATTAGAAGGCAAGACTGCTAGATGGGGTTCATTTTATTACCTATCTAGATTTAGATATGTCTGACCTTATATGTTTGGACTTATCTGTGACATTGGAAACATCCATGAAACACTATACTCAAACTCATCCAATGATCTAAAGAGGTATTAACCCAAAATCCAACTCCTTTCCTAGGAATAGAGAAATGTTATCCATAAAATGTTGGTAAAAGCAGTCAGAAGGAAAATTTTAACATATCAGGGAAAGAGCTATAGACATTGTTTCTTTATTCAAATGTTTGTTGGCAGTGTTTGTGCTAATTTGCGGTGATCATTATCCTAAGTATAGAAACATCCTCATGATCAGATAAAAATATAGGATAATTATGATCCTCATCGTCCAATATGCAGAGACTAAACATTAGTAAATCCTGTAATAAAATACCTAGTGTTATTGCTGATTATGTGATTGTTTGACTAATTATAATCATTTTTCTTTCCATCAGAAGTCATTTGCATGCATGTGGCAGATTTGTTGCACCGATTTTAATACTGCAACTCCTACTACTTTTCAATTGCTCATGACAAGTTGATTATCATGGTGTCGCTGCTTCTACCTTTAAATCCTTCTAGTGAGATTTGAAGCTTAAATAAACTAACATCTTTGAATCTATGTAGAAGGTAATCATGACTCTCAAGGTATTGGAGCTCTGTAAAATACCTTGGAAGGTCATCAAGAAAAAGGGAACATCGATTGCTCTTGAAGGAGAATGGTCAACTAGATGGCTGTTTGGAGATCAATAAGGATGATTTTTCCAAACGAGGTAAGCATCATGCTATTCACATTAAAATTCTAAGCCCAACAAATCAAAGGAGGTTCATCAAGCAATTCTCCTGGGCATCTCAAAAATATAAGTTTGAGTCATTCGGTAGTGTCAATGATAATTTACTCAATGGCTCCTATGATGCTCTACTCTCGGGAAATTTTGGATGCAATAGTTATGTAACATGAATAAAAAAATTTCGTATATAAATTTAAATATATTACAGTGAGTTAATGGGCTTAGCTCAGTCCTGTCTGCTAGAAATCATGCAATATGAATTTAACAATGATAAAAGGGCACAACCTAGTTCATTTTCAGTCTGGAAATCCAACTAACATTATTAACCATATTTTGGTGAAAAGCAGAGCACAGAAGCAATTGCGGGTATTGATATTGAAATCTCCTCATTTCGGTTGGTCTGTAATGTCTAGTAGGTTTCATATACGATGCAGTGTATGACTTTACTATGCTAACATTTTTTTGGAGTCAAAGTCAGCTGGAATGATAGGTAAGTTTTAGAGTGAAGTGCCTTCCTGTAGGGCTTCACCCAATAAGGGACATTGGAAGTTGCATGTAAAAATATAGTAGTATGCCACAATGGATCTTATTGAATGGGTTGAATCAACCATCAACATGATAAAAAATTTAGTGCTAGCAAAGTTCACAGAGGAGGTAGAGCTGGAATTGTTTTCTATTGAGAAATAGAAGTCGACTCTGTTTGACCACTCCTTGAACCCAGTAGTATGGTGAGCACATGAAATCTAAATGGGTCCGATCAGTAATATGGCATTTGTTGATAAATGATAGATTCACGTAAAAGGCAAGACGCTCTTGTGATATTCACAATTGATTAAGTGAACTCATTGTAAAATTACTAGAGCATTTTTGGTTTTTAAAAGCTAGGTGTGCTATAGTTGAATAATGTATTTTGTGCTTAAAAAAAATATATATATTTTGGTATAGTTGTTCATGTTAAGATTATGAAATTTAAAATTTTCACTAAGCAAAATTATCTGGGACAAATATACAGTATGGCAACAGTTAGCCTTAAGGCTGCAAAAATATATTTTGGAATAATCTATGATAGAAGAACAATTTTAAAAGTGCAAGGTGCATGGTTGTTTTGGATTTGATGACCCAAGGATGAACATTGGCCTTTTTCTTATGAAAACATAATGATTTTATTTGTGATAGTATCAGGTTATTATATAGCTTTCATACTAAGGAAACTTACCAACTTCAATAGGCACAATAATTGTGGGATCATATCATTTTATTTTCCACATCTGGAACAAATATTTGATGTATATTTGCATCAAATAGTAAATACATTGTATTTGACGATGTTGTTAACAATTCACTCATCGAACGAGACATAATATCTATAATTTATAGCCACTACTATCTTGTTCCATTGTGAATCTATGAAGAATTGTCAATACTTAGTGATGAAAGTGGGTTTCTCATCATAATATAAAGGCCTATTGTTGATATGTGTTATAATACTCACAATATTTCATTGACGAAAAGGCTCATATGTATTATACAATAATTCATTGATAGTCGAAGCAATTTCAAGCCTTGGAAGCTTAGACATTGCATCTATCGCAACAGGACAATATCTAGATGAAGGGAATTATTTCAACCCTAAGCACACGAATGATTTATGATATTAATAATTTAGAAGCTTTTTGAATTGAAAATATATACAGAATTGTTTACAATTTCTGATCCAAGTGACGATTGTTAAAAATAAAAGTTAGCTTTGAAATATGGAGATGTTCATCATAATAATAATAAATAAATAAATAAATTAGAATAAAGATGAAAGGAAGAAGTCTATTGAGCAGTTATTCAAAGCTGTTGGAGAACTTCAAAAGAAATTTCTATACTGGTCTCTCCATAATGCAACATTAACTTTGTGACCATCTCACCTTTTTTCAAGCAAGAGATCAAGTTTAGATAAATAGAAAAGAAAATTTATGAAGGATAGTCACACAAATAATAAAGTGCAATCTGAAAGAGAAGGCCTCAGTGCTAAAAAAATAACCAAGGTATAGTCAAGCATGTAAGACATGAAGAATGTTTTTCTGAAAATGGTTGCTTTGTGCGTAAGGGAAACTTCTGCATAATGTTTGATGAATGAATTCCTTAATTGTTTAAGGGTATATCGAAATTTAGAGTTATTGAGGTACGTACAACATAGATGTGAAAACTCTTTTGGAAAAACTTGGAAATCCTACATGGAAAAAGTAGTTTTGATGAGCTTAAGAAAATAATTGTTTATTTGGAATTGCATAGAAGAGTTAAACCCTTATGTGTAATGATTTTTGTATACGAGAAAACAAAATTTTCTACCTGCAATTTTAGTTTATTTTAGTGGGTTGATTTTTCATGTAAATCTCCAAATTAATCATGCTTGAGCATGTGGAGATTGTGGTTCTGGAATAGAAGCTAAAATACATATATATGCATGATAGAAACTATATGTACATAATGAAAACTTCAGAAAAATTGGTATTATGAATGACGAAGAGAAATTAGAAAGTTTTTTCTTAAAACCTCTAACACAATTTCTACCAAACCATGACAAGTACCAATTAATGAACCATGTGGAAAAATATATTGGAATTGATTGCTCCAATAGGTAAGGGAAATAAATGGTGATTGGCAAAATAGCAGTATAGATGCATGATTAGATAAAATCATCTAATCTAGGAAAGGAAGATTAGATAATAGAGAAATCCATGGTTGTATCACTTTTTTATTATTAAATGATACATATACCCATGAATTTTCATGAATTGTTTGGTATGTGTTACCATAGTTCGGATGAGAGGTAATTCAAATAAAAATGTTTTAAAAGGGATCATGCTTAATATCCATGCATAGTAATGAGTTATATGAATTTTCCATGTAAGCACATGTGTGTGCAATATTACAACATTGTAGGAGTTGGTGATAGAAGGGCTTTGGTGTCATGCATCCGTATAAGAAAGAGCCTTGAGTCTAAAGCAAGCTATACATATATGGGGTGTTATGTGCCAACAATAAATAGGCAAAGTAGGCATGAATAACTTATGATTACGTTTAAAGATTCAAGATGGACAAGGAAACTGAAAGTTATATTACACGACTATATAACTATACAAATTATAATTCAAAATCCTTTGATTAATGCATCTACGTACAATGTGATTTTTTCTTCAGTTGGAAGAAAGTATGATTAAGGGGACACTTAAATAGAATTCTAGGACATATGCATCTTTCGATGGATATGCATAATGGAACATATAAGTATCCTTGAGTAAAAACCATATTAATTGATGAAGTAGCACAAGTGGTATGGACCACTAAGTCAATTAAATGGTATCTAACAGTCTCTTTAAATAGATTGATATCATACAAATTGAAATGCATAAATGGTGCCAAGAAATTTTGGCAGATACTTTTGTTGGATCGCATGGATAATGTGTCTGGAAAACACAAGGAATGTTAACTAATCGACACAGGCATCCATAAAATGGATAACTCATCTTTTCGGTTAAGGGTGATTTAAAGAGGAGATATCATGTAAGTACCTTGAGATCATAAACACTCACAAAGAGGTGTAGGATTGAAAGTGGTAAAAACTTTCATGTATACCCACACTAAATTATGCATGGTGAACAAGCTGTTGAGGAATAAAAATGGCAATAGTAAATCACCCGAGATAAATGATTTAAGAATGAAGTATTTATCTAACGATTATTAAACTATGATCTAATAGTCTTCTTAAGATTTAATGCATGAATATATACTATGCTACTGATATTGTGTTACAACCAAATGAAATCTGAGAATTAGCTGCACTAGACATAAAATTTTCTTGGAGTACAGAAATGAACCATGCTCATACAAATTCGTTTTCAACTGATCACATTTGTTTAATTGATAGAAAAATATAAAGGAAGGTTTGGTATGATACTAACATGATAGAAAATATGTGGACAATTTTTTTGTCATGCAGGTAATACCATGGGAATGGTATGATGGGCTGTAACATAGATGGTATTATGTACAACAGTACATACTATAACTATATGAACACATATGTTACATGTTTGAAATATGATATGTATATCAGTGTGTATAATACACATAATGTGTAGGTATGCATCAAGACATTAGATAAATGTATGGCAAGGAAACCGACCTGGAGGTTACACAAAAAAAGGAAAGTAAGGTTTGTATAATTAACCATGGTAAATTGTAGTTTGGCATACGTGCAATTATGATGAATATATATCGTTATGTGAACTAATTTGTTATGACCTTGAAGGCATATTAATGTGGAAAATATGCTAACTGATGTATTGTATGCAAAGAGACTGCAAGAAGCAGGTGTTTGATAAGGACACAAAGGCCTAAAAGAAGACAAGTAGAGAACATGCATTCTCCAGATAAAATAAATGATAAGGAATAGCTTCTTTAATAATATTAAGTAAAAATTTATGACATTTATCATAGTTAAAATTATGCATCTATAAATTCTCACAAATGGTTTGAAAACTGTGTTACAGGTATCTATGGAAGGAGGAGCACTCTTGGTGTCCAATGTAGCTATGGAAGAGGAGCACCCCTTGTGACCAATGTACATTAGAAATATTACATCAGATGGCAGAGACATGAAATCTGTTGATTCAGAAACCAACTACCTACCAATGAGGACATGATGCAGTGATACACGGAGGATGGTGTAAAATTTAAGGGGGGGAGTATGTAACACCCCTCCCTCGTGTGCTAAATTATTGTAAACCTAAGCTGAGTCAAATCTAGGTGTGATATCCTCCCTTGTGTGTTAAATGATTCTAAACCTAAGCTTAGGAAAGCTAGGTGTGGTGACCTCCTTTGTGGGTTAAACTATTCTAAACATAAGTTGAGGAAAGCTAGGTGATATGTGATATGAAAATCAAATTTGCTATTAAATAAATTAATAAAATAAATATCATGGAGAGTCGAGCACCAAGAGAGAGGAGATTCTTGCCAAATCCCATGAGGAATGGGATAGAGATGAATCTTTCATGATAAAGCTTCGGGATGTCATTCTAGATATGCTTGGATGGATTGGAGATCCATCAAACAGATGGGAGATAAATATCTATTGGACATAAAAGATTTATGGGAGATAAAGGCAGGATTTTATGAGGAAAAGCCTCGTGGGAGATAAAGATGAGCTTTCCTGAAAAATACCTAGGCAAATGGAAAAGTCCATATAAGCTAGATGTTGCTAATGGAAACTAAATCATGAAAGAGGGTATTAAATACCTAGTGGATCGATCAACTAAGGACAGTTTATCCTTGGCAAGAACTTCGGCTTAGGGGGAATCAGAGTCGATTCATGGTTGGGTGGTGGTGCTCCTCCCTCCAAGTGATGGTTTAGTTGGTGTCACATGCATGGAATGTGTGTATGATGACTCTTACTCTATCTCTCTCTCTCTATTATAGTTCCAGTAGTTTATGAAAAGAGTTCTTAAGTTTCTTTACCATGAGAATGTTTGATCAATAGTATATGCTTATGTTTTAATAGATTTAATGATGTTTCCCTCTATCCTGATGAGATTCACTCACATGGTATGTATTGTATGTCTAGCCTTACATGTTATGAAATTAAAATCATTTAGCTCAGATTTAATGATGGTTGAATTTATCTCTACTATGTGAATGATGGATTCCTTATGCATGTTGCATTCCAGTGTGAAGTTAACTCTAGAACCATGTTCAGTGGGTAACAGTTCCAGAACCCATTCATGGTATAATTTACATGTGACAACTATCCATAAATAGATTTCCTATGTGAATGTTTTCTTATCAAATGATTGCATCTATTGTGGGCTTGATGTGCAAGTGAGTATTCCTTTAAGCATGCTTAAAGAGTTGGAAAATGGTAACTATAGTGTTTTGATGTTAATGATTTCTGTAATGTCTCCTTGAGGTCATTATTCTGAAATGGTCATATAATAGTGTTAAGATAGTTGTTGCATCTAACATCAAGTCGTAACTTTGGTGCATGTGGTACACTTAGGGGATCATGCTTCTAATTGGATAAGTAGAGGAATTGATTCTGATAAGGGTAGTTTAGTTAGTTAGTTATGCATGTTGAACCAAGGGTTGGTCCGAACACTTTGATTATGTTTAATTATATTAATGATGCATTGCCAATGCTGGCCATATGTTATATGGAATTTATACCTACGAATAAGTACATCTTCCCTAAGTCAGTAGTTACACTTAAAATAATAGAAAGAAAGTTGATTGACCTTTTCCTACAATAGATAGATGAGATGAAGGAAATTACTTGTGATCTTTCGCTTCCTTTGATCTCCTTTGAATTGTTCCCATCGTTCCTGCTCGAACTGAATTCACTCAATTGGTACCTATCAACAAAAACATAAGACAACACTGATCAAAGCATATGACCTATTTACTATAAACAGGTGGAATAAAAAACATTGAAACATATATGCATCATCGATATGAACAAGAATATGGGAAAAGGAACAAACAACTTTATTGATTGTAGAAGGAGGAGTTACACCCAATGTGGTTTCATCCCGTGTCACTCAACTAGCTTAGTCCAAACACTCATCACACGAACAACACATCAATATAGTAGCATAAAATTACTTGGCAATGAACTCAGGTCTCAATCCAACTGTATTTCTCTACAATCTTCAATTTCCAGCTCATGATCACTAAGATGAGTGGTCAATTTATAGGGAAATGCAAGTGGTTTTGTCATAAATTGGGCATTGAATGGTTTTCCAAAATTGGAGTTAGTTTCCATGGAGAAAGGGATGCGAGGATAAAGGGATAATTGATCCATAACCTATCCAAAGTTGACCTCATAGGATGAGATAAGAGCTGGGCATCCTTCTAGAATTCTCTAGAATCAAGGAATATTCCCATAATCCTATGTGAATTTTGCTCATTCTTGCCTAGTGTGGGTCAAAGTGCACCTAAGTGAACTGTAGTGTAGGCCTAAATGGGTCAACCTAATCTGCAGTGCAGTTATCCCTGACCAAGGATGCGCTGGTGTTCCAAGGAGGCATTTTGGTAGGGTTTCGAGCTAGGAAACTTTCATGGATGAGAGGATTCAATTTGATGACTTGTCTAGGGAATGAAGCATCTAAATTAGGGTTTGATGAGCCCTAATTGTACTGATCTAATTGTCAGGAGTGTTGTGCCCAAATAGACGCGTAACAGTTTCCCCCTAAAGCATGAAGTCAAAAATGATAATGTCGAGTGATATTCTTTATGATGTGATGAGGAGGATCTGAAGCAAATGGTGACCTACATCAATTACAATACATAATATCATGATATATTTGAATTTTTCATGAATTGTTGAGGGAAGGCATACCCATATTCAGCATATAAAATTTCCATTACATACATAAATCAGATAGTTATCTACAGATATAGACCCATGATAGGATGACCATCTATGTAAATCCATTGTACAGATGATTTAGTACTCTCCTAAATTCGCAGCTGGAATGGATGAAACTAGATCTGAGGTCTTCTATCTCGTCCAATCATTCGTTCAAGTACAAGTCTAACCATGTGAAAATCTGATCTGAGGTTGAACATGGGAACACACCATGTGATTACTAGCCAATGTTGTAAGTTATTAATAGACACGAGACAAATCATCGATAATGATAATGATTCTGAAGGTACTATAGTACATTTTGCATGGTTTGGATAGATGTTTTGAGGTTGAACACCATACAAAGTCTTTTGATCGAGGGCCAGTGATGTCAACCTATCACAGGAAGCAAGAAACTTGCCATTGATGTATGTAAGCCTCGAGTTACTGGAAGGGTGTTTCTAAGTCAACTTCTTGGATAATGTGCTGATGTTGACAAGAAGCAGTGCATTGCAGGAGGGAATTAATGTATCCCCCATCAATGACATGAAACAATAGTAATTATTTTGAAGAAAAAATATGACTGATGACACAATGTTTAGGAATGGTGGTCATGAAAATGAAGGTTTATGGGTATTGCAAAGGATGAAGTTTACCGAGTGACTTCTCTTGAACATGCCAGTGACACTGAATGAATTGGCAGCATTGACTCAAAACCAAAGTGATGGATGTTTTGATAGACAATAGGTATGATAACCATCAAGCAGATAAGCCAACCCAAATAGTGACAGAGATGAAGTGAAATTTTCATGTTCAATAGAGACTTGCTACCATAAAGCGATTTAGCCCTTGTCCAATTTTCCCCAGTCATTACTGACTAATACCTCTTTATTTTTTAATAAGATTGAGGAGGATAACATATGCTTGTAGTATAATTCCACCTTTCGAGTGAATCCATCACTATGTGATGTTTTAAGGAGTCTAGCTAAGGTGAAAATCAGTCTTGTCATGATGGACAACGTTGTCGCTATTTGATCTTTTAACGAGTTTGACAATGACAACTCGATCCTTTTCATGTTTAGAGAGTTTGAAAAGGTACAAAAAGAATACTCCACAAGACATTTTTTGTAAATTTGTCTCTCAAGTCTAAGAAAGCATAAAATAATACAAGACAAAACCTATTTACCATGTTCGATGAACGTATTCCTTTTCCTTAAGCAATCTATCTCAGTTCAGAAAAGGATTAAAATTATGCTGAGTAGATGTCATTTCCAATCCATTTACAAGCTGAAAAGGACAAGCGCTTAATAGTATTTTCATATTTCAAGAGTCTGAAAAGAGCTTAAAGAGGACTCCAGGGTGTTCCTTTTTTGATGTTTAACAGAGCTCGAAAAAGAGAAAAAGTATGCTCTGTGGTCAAAAGCACAATTAACAATCATGCATGTCAAATTCACCACCAAATTGATTAAACATACCTATTTCATTGGTAAAAGTAGGTAAAATCCATAGTTTATTCATTTAATAAACATGAAATAACCATAAAACAAGAATTTACCAAATCATTTTCACCATTTGATATTTACCATTTAGTTTTGTGCTCTGAACCAGTTTTTTACCTCAAACTTCATCAGCTAATTGGGGGAGATTTTGTGGATCATTCTTCGTGCCACCATGACTAGGTAGGAGATCTACATCTTCTATTTCATTTAAGGTCATTCTTTTTCAGTTTTAGGAAAATTTTTTAGGGTTTTTGGGTCCCTAGGAAAAATATGCCTCACCCTAGGATCAACGCAGCCTAATACATAAAAAACTACACTATAGTGCAGTCAAGAAGAAGGGTACCTACTCTGCAGCACGCTCTCTCAAGACCAGGGCTATGCTGGGTGCAGTTTAGAAATTTTTTCATCAGTTTTGCCCAAAATCTCTTCAGTTTTTTTCATGAAATAGATCCTAACTAAGCTTATGGTGTGATTTCAGACTTTGATTGGATCAGAATGGCTATTACTTGGCATGAAATAGAGCACTAAGAATAGGATATGGTTGCCCTAAATCATCCTGGTACTGTACAGGCCCTCAGAGATTGTGGGTTACTCAAATATTTTAGATTTTCTAGGATGAGGCAACAGTTAGAACTATTGCAGTTCTTGGTTCATTCATTGGATCCAACAAAACAACATTTCACATAGGGGACAAATTGGTGCCAAGATTGATCGATGAATTTTACTTTCTCATAGGACTGTTGAGATGTGGGGCCCTCATTTCTCTTTCAGGCTCTGCCCATGGTGGTGAATCAGTGAGGGACTACATTCGACAACTCTATCAGCTAGGTACAAAACCTAGCAAACATGGGAAGATAAACATTAGGTATGTTCATGATTTGTGCTTGTAAACAATCCTCTTTAGTATCAAAAAGTTGGCAGGTAGTGCGACACTTCGTCGGGTGAATAGATCATACATGGAGTATGCACTTGAGTGTCTTGATCCAAGTATACAGAACTAGTGTGAGGCAATACTCTCTTTGATGAAAGAGCAGCTGACCAAAGTAAAGAGCGGCAAGGCGAAATGCTTCGGCTATGGTTCGATCTTGATTGATTTTCTTTGGAGAGAATTCCATTGATGCAACCTCAGCATATGTCACTAAGTTTAACTAGTCCCAAAGATCCATGAATGCAAAGATGGGTCAAGTTGATGGCTAGAAATGTTGGTCAGTCATCAATATCATTTGCTACCGCATTCATCAAATGGCTCTATCGGCAACACATTGTCATCGAGGAGAATCCATATGCAAGGATGGATTTTTGTGGAGATCTAGATTTGAGATTACTAGTGCATGCTCAAGGGGATCTATTATAGTTCTTGGTTCATTCATGGGATCCAATGGAACAACCTTTTCACATAGGGGACACATTGGTCCCAATATTGATCGATGACATTTATTTTCTCATAGTTTTTCGAGATGTGGGCCCCCCATTTCTCTTTCAGGTTCTTCCTGTGTGGGTGAATTAGTGAGGGACTACATTTGAAAATTCTATTAGCCAGGTACCCAACCTAGCAAATATGGGAAGATAAACATCAGGGATGTTTGTGATTTGTACTTGCAAACAATCCTCTTTACTATCACAAAGTTGGTGGGTAGTGCGACACTTCATCTGACGAATAGATTATACATGCAGTATGCGCTTGTGTGTATTGATCCAAGTATATTCAACTGGTCTGAGGAAATACTCTCTTCGATGAAAGAGTAGCTGACCAAATTAAAGAGCATAAAGAAGAAATTTTTTGGCTACGGTTTGATCTTAATTGCTTTTCTTTAGATAGAATTCCATTGATGCAACCTCAGCATATGTCACAAAGTTTAACTAGTCCTAGAGATCCACGAGTGTAGAGATGGGTTGAGTTGATGGCTAGACATGTTGGTAAGTCATCAATCTCATTTCCTACTGCGTTCTCCAGTTGGCTCCATTGACAACACATTGTCATCGAGGAGCATCCATATGCAGGGATGGATTTTCATGGAGATATAGATTTGAGATTACTAGTGGGTGCTTGATGGGGTGCTATAGGTAACTGTTTTGACAATGTGTTTTGATTTTTTAATTTTTTACATGTTTTTATCCTTTTCGATGTTTCCAGGACTAAATTGAAATGTCCTCATGCATACAGATTCTAGCACTATTCCACTAATGATTCATCAACAAGAGGGAGGTGAACTAGTGCACAGAAATGACGAAAGAGCAATTCTCTAGGATTTGGATCTGACTGAGACACTGGCGGAGTTGCAGGATCATATAGATGGGTTAACACTTGATATACCAGATATCCAGATTGAGGAGTTACGAAGGAGACTACAGTGCCATACTATTGGTGTACTTAGCGATTGGATGGGGCTATTGTGCATGATAACTTAGGTAGTGACCTGTTACCATGAGCATCATTGGATGTAATTATGATAATTTACTGTATACATTTTGAGTTTTGAAGCCAGATGACTAACATTTCTTGCAAGCAAATTTTTGTAAAAAATTTAAACATATATCTACTTTACTTTCAGTGTTTTTATATGGTTATGTGTAATCCTATTCAACTGATGATGTGAATTGAAAATTTACCTTCTTACATGTGTCGTAAATGTCCATTTAACACATAGTATGCTAAAGAATTAGTCAATGTGTTAAAGTTCCTAGAAATGTGTTGATATTGAATGTAATCAAAATGTCTTTCCAAGAGACGAACTCTAAGGAACATACGATAAATAGTTGGATTTAAGACGGTATAAACATTTGTAAGTTGTAGTTGGACAAGTTGTGAGTCTAGCCTAATGATGATTCGACGAATGCTAAGCGAAACGACATTAGAGAGGAGTTTGATAAATGAACTATAATCAGTGATATTCTTTGTAGAACGATTGATACAAATCTCTTGAAAACTCACTAACTCGCCAATAGGGCTGAATATGGCCCATGCCACGGAAGACAGGTTATATGTACTATGACTAGCACCATTGGCATAACCAACAAATGGTTCCAAAGATTTGGACATCTGTAACAAATGCAAAGTGGATTACTAACCACATAAAAACTCTAAAAGTCACACTGTGACACACACACACAATCAAAGCATATATACAATGTTTTTTACTACTCACAATCAAGCATAGTAATGTTTAAGATATAACCCATTTCGAGGTTGTGACAATGGAATTCCATCATAATAAACCAACTTGTAAGCACCTTTTGGAAAAACATGCTTTAGAATATAGGGCCTAATTCATAGTGGTTCAAATTTCTCTCCTCCTAATTTATGGTCTTCCTGATCATAAAGCAAGACCAATTATCCTTCTAAGAATATGGGAGGCTTGACATTGCGATCATATTGCGCCTTAATTTATTTTTGCCAATGCAGCTTCACGATGTGTTTCATCTAGTTGGATGAGTTCTCAGAAATGTGCTTCCCCATTAGAAGTGTCAGGTAACAAGTCAATTGCGAGTTTTATTGATGAAATTTCGCATTGTATTGGCAAGATTGCCTCCAAACCATACACCAATTCGAAAGGTGTGAATCTAGTTGTGCTTCTTACCAAGGTTCGGTAAGCCAACAAAGTTGAGTACAGGATCAAAATCTAGTTTCGTTTGTGAACTCCTATCATTTATTGAAGCATTCACTTAAGGATTTTTTTGATGCCTTCAACTTGTTCGTTTTCCTATGGATAATAAGGAGTAGAACTATCATGTGAAAGTCCTAACTTGGCAGTTAATTTAGTCATCATGTGGTTGTGAAAATGAAAACCATGATCTATAACTCTAGCTTATGGTACACCAAATTGTGCAACCACATGCTTGAAGAAAAAAAGTGCATCTCTCTCACCACTATTGTTTAATGTAGGCATTGCCTCAACCCATTTCGTAAAATAGTCAATGTTGATAATAATATACCCATCCTCCCCAGCCAAGGGAGGGTTACATGTAATGAAATCAATGCCCCATTTTGCAAATGGTACAACAACAATGACAATATGCAGTGGTCCAGGTGGTAATAGAGTTTTACAGTAAAAAATCAGGCATGCATTACAACTTCTGACAGTAGTAATGCAATTGTTAAATATGTTTGGCCAGAAATAACTAGCATGGATAATCTTCAGTGCGGTAGCATAACCAGATAAATTTCCACCACAAGCACCAAAATGGAAATCATTCAGAACTTTCTCGGCTTCCTCATGTGTGAGGCACCTTCATAAAATCGTATAGATACCACGACAGTAAAGGGTGTTGCTAATGATCAGATAATCGTTTGGCTTGATATCGAATACGCCATTGTTGCGAGTGAGAGGTATCGTGCCAGAAAGTTTGGGTTTGGGGATGGATCAATATATCTCCATACTAAGGGTCAAATGATGAGATCAGAAATAGAGACTCATTTGGAATTGATGGTTCCATTGTTGAGTTGATGGCAGTTGAGGGAAGGTCGCAAAGAAGCTCGACAAAAACTAGAGATTTCTTTGACTTGGATTAGATGAATTCGAAATAAAATTCCTACAAAATGATGATCCATTTCAAATATTCCCCCCCTGGAAATTGACATGACAAGATATGTGTCATAGGGTTGCAATCCAAAATGACAGTGGTCTTGTGGAGCATGATATAATGGTGAAATCTCTGTACAGCTTGAACGGTAGCCAAAGCTAGCTTTTCAACGTAAGAGTACTTAACTACTATATTATTGAAATTACGACTCAAGTAACCAATTGGATGTTGAATACCATCTTCTTCTTGTATTGAAACCATAGTAATGGTTGTATCTGTAGTGGCGAGATACAGGAAATAGTCGTTTTGATTATTAGGGGCATATATTAATGATGCTCGGATCAAGGTTTCTTTAATAGCATCAAAGGAAGCTTGCACAACCTGGTCTCAATGGAAGGGATTTCTCTTTTTAGAAAGATGAGTAAATCCTTTAACCAT
>APFE030887727.1:0-32222 GCA_000404065.3 Pinus taeda | reverse complement strand
GCCATCTCCTGTTCGTTATCCAGTTCATTGATGTCAAGGGCTTGAAAGTTAGTCTCAGTCATTAGTTTAGCTAGCCCTTGTCCTTTTATAAGTTTTATTGATTTGATTTCTATATCATATTCCAGAATATTGGCAATCCATTTGCCCCTCTTGCCTTCCATTCCCTCTTGAGTTAAGATATCTTTGACTACTGCATTGGGTACATATGAAATTATGTGAGAGTATAGGATGTAAACTCTGAAATCCTTTATGGATTTTACCAGGGCATATGCTTGCTTTTCCATGATTTTGTACTTGAGTGGGGCATCCCTAAGGGCTCTACTGAAAAAGGCAATAGGTTTTTCACATCCCCAGTCATCCTTTTGCAGTAGGACTACAACAATTGTATTTTTAGAGGCAAAGGAGAAGATTATGAAGTCTCTATCAAAACTAGGGCTTGTAAGCACAGGTGTTTTTGTCAAGGCTATCTTGATTTCTTCAAAAGCTTGTTTAGCCTCAATTGTCCATTTGACCTTGGCATCTTTCTTGAGAATATTGTTCAACAATCTTATCAGCTCAGCTAAGTTAGGAATAAATCTTCTTAGGAAATTAATCTTCCCCAAAAAGGCTTGTAATTCCTTGATGTTTCTTGGATGGGCGACTTGCAGTATAGCCTGAATCCTATCAAGGTCAATTCTTATGCCATCTTTTGAAATTATATGACCAAGGAGTTTGCCTTCTTCCAAGCCAAATGGTGATTTCTTTGGGTTTAAAGAAATGCCATACTTTCTGCAAATTAAGAAAATTTGTCTGAGGTGTTTTAAATGCTCCTGGTCTGATTTTGAGAAGGCTGTTAGATCATCAAGGTATACGACTAAGAAATCATGGATTTCTTTGGCAAAGGCTATATCCATTTCCCTTTGAAATGTGGCTCCAGCATTCTTGAGTCCAAAAGGCATTTTGAAATATTTGAAGGTTCCCCAAGGTGTGGTGAAGGCAGTTTTATCTTGGTCATTTGGGTGGACTAAGATTTGATTGAATCTTGAGAAGCCATCCAGTAATGAGATCCTTGAAGCTCCCACTACCCTTTGTAAGATGTGATCCATTTTTGGCAAGGGGTAGTGGTCTTTGAGAGAGACTTTGTTTAAATTTCTCAGATCCACACAAAGTCTTATCTCCCCAATTTCTTTCTTGTAGTACAAGGTTGGAAATCCATTCAGAAAACCTTTAGGGAGCCAATTATCCCAGCCTTCATACATCGTTCTTCTTCTCTATAGGGAAAGAAATACTGGATTGACTCTTCTCAGCTTTCTGTTAAAGGGTTTGGTTTCTTCGGGGTATTGTGTGCTGGATAACTGTAGTATCATAGGACTTAAGGTCCTCATAGCTCCAGGCAAACACATCCTGAAACTCTTTGAACAATTTGATATATTCTGATTTCTTATCAGGAGGTAAGGTTCTAGAAAGCTTGATCATTTTGGGATTTTCAATGGTCCTGATGTTACACTCCTCTATTTCTGCATTGATGGGTTGCATCTTTGATTTTTTAGAGAGATCATTTGAATCAAAGATGTCTTCTAAAGGAGCAAGACCTGTAGGCAAGAAATTGTCTTTTAACTGAATTACGTATGTTTCTTCCTCATTAATTTCATCAAGATCTGTTATCTTTAGTTTCTATAAATTGGTAGGGTCAAAGGTTGTAGGATGTAATATCCTATCTACTGTTTCAGCTGATATACTTGTGTTTAGTTCATCCTTTTGGTTTTGATCCTCCCTAATGCTTGTGTCAATGTTTAAGTTTGAGAATTCCTCCTTCATGGTTTAAAAATTGTTTATCTGAGTGTCATTCTCAAATACTTGCCAATTATTTACATTGTCTGGGACAGAGGGCCTGTGTTTGATCTCAGCAGTGAATTTTCCTAGACAACCATTGGGCTCACCTAATCATATTATTCTACTATTTCAAGAATTCTGGCCACAAGCATCTTATCAAGCTCTTTGCGCACCTTTTCTTTATACTTCGGATTGAGCCGATAAGGTCTCTGCTTGATGGGCTTCGCATCAAGTTTCAAATTAATTTTCATTACACCCAAATCTCCTGCAATACCTTTCAGATCCAAGAACTTTGTTGGGAATAGATCTTGGTATTCACGTAGTTGTTCGACCACCTTACCAATTATATCTTCATCCCAATAGTCTCTTATCTTCACGAACTTAGGCTCTGCATCAGATCCAATATTTACTTGCCGACTTTTCAGTGGCTTTGTTACATCAGGATTCTTTGTCTTGGGTCCTTCAACCTTGTGTTCTCCCTCAGTCTCAAGAATTTTAATGTTTCTTGGATCATCTTCTTCTTCTTCATCCATCACATTAAGCACTCTAGTGTATGGCGTAGCTGTGTACTCCTGTCTGGTTGTACCCATTCCACCAGTTCTTCAAGCATTCTAAAAATAACGGCCTTAATCTCCTAGAGTGCTTCATCAATGCACTCAAGCTTTTCCTTTTAATAAAAAGCTTTCCCTCAAGATATCCCATTCAACTGTTCCATGGCGCAGCTCCGTTTCCAGGTACCAATTCATAGGGATAGTGTCTAAAGTATGATAGAAGATATGCACCCACTCTAGGTGTCGTTATTCTCCCTAAGATTTAGTCCATCGTGCCAGATGTTTGTGTGGGTCATCCTTCCCACTATGCTTCTCAATCCTTCAGGTATTAGCATACCTAAACCTTAGCTTCATCATCTATTTGTATTCCTTGCAACCAGTGAAGCTTTCCTTATGGGTACCCCACCATCAGGTGGCGTAGCACGTAATGCGAATTCAAGTGCCTAGAATTGATGTTCCTCAGGCACCTCCCTTTCAAATTCATCCAAAAAGAGATTAACATAATTCAAACCATCATAGTGTGGAAGCTTTCTTACATCTGTGGATATGCACCATAGTGATTTAGTCATCATATTTTAGTGCAGCGTAGATACTTCATGAAACCAATTTTGCCAGTGTTCGAGCTCTTCATGTGAGTCTAAGGCACATGAGCTATCCCTATCCCATGTAATTAATCCATCTGCAATGGGATTGATCCAATCTTCATCTCGCATCGTGATCTTGTATATCTGGTCTAGGTCATCATCATCTTCTACAAAGTTGTGAACAGGTTCAGTATAGCGCACTCCTTCTGCAGGGTCGAGTGGCACAATAACCCTGGGAACCTTCCTCTCAAATGTCATCCTCTGCTGCTTCAGATTAATCACCGCATCCATACCAAAGGCCCAATCAATTCCTAGGAGTGCGGGATATAGATTATTGTCGTCTACTATATCTATTACTTCAAAATCAGTCAGCACGTTCACACCCTAAATGTCTACAGTCACATCATATAAGTGCCCCATCGGAATAATCTTCTGTTGATTAGCCATGCATAGCTGTGTAGGAGACCATTGCAGTGCAGGTCTCCCCATCCTTTCCCATATCTTATTCAGTAGCACATTTGCATTAGAACCCAAATCCATGATGACTTTGTCCATTTCATATTCCACTATCTGCGCGGTCAACCTCATCTCGTGCCCTGTCCTCTTCTTATGCTTACCTAGTTTCCTCACAACGCGTTGTTCTGAAGGAACCTTAATCTTATCCACATGTTTCTCTATTAGCTCTTGGAGCCCTTCTACTACCTTCTTGTCATGCAGAAACTTCATACAGGTCTTTAGGAAAGCGGCTAACAATGAAGGATCCACATCTTGCACTTTACTCTTTCCAACTGATTTCTCTTGACTCCCGAATGTAGAAGATTTAGTGAAGCTCTTTTTAGCTACCATAAAATTTTCTTTAGCTTGGTTGAGATCAAACTCGACTTCCTTCTCAGTAGCCTTGCACACCCACCCCTCATTTTTTGACTGTTTTCCTTTATCTTCACCTTTGGCCATACCACTATGCGTTACAATATTAACACTATGATATTCTTTGCGAGGATCTGCCCTCATCATTTGGATATTTTTCATAGGCTATTGGGTCGACATCTTCTTTTCTTGCGTCTTAGCTATAAGGATTGGGTAATATTCTATCACGCAATTGAACTGTCTACTATATTGACAAGACATATGTGTTGGTTTATGAAAGTCATGTGAAAAATGTTGAGCCTTGCCATAATTATAAAAGATCACTCATCCATGACCTCTACTAGCCCCTCCTCCTCTTCTTCTTCCACAGTCTTGGAATCATCTATGTGTTGTAGCCACGCCCTAATCCCGAGGCCGAGTTTTTGCTTGCATTTGGTAGGTAGTGGTCCTATCCATCATTAACGCATAACTTCGACAATGGTGCTCATCATGACCTACAGACTTGTAGAAATTGTAAAACAACTATTATCACCAAAAAAATATCAACTAGCCTAATTTACTAGATTGGTTGAAGTACACCATGTAAACCCAATTTTACCATAGTAAAATTGCTTTCACTGTGGGAAATTACTTAATAAACCACCTTTGTTAAGTAATTTATAATTAAACCCATGAAGAATAATTAAATAAATCACTATTTATTTTATTTTCTTCTAGGAATAATTAATTAAACCATTAATTAATTAATATTCCCTGTCATATTTGGCCCAGTTATGAAAAATAAACAGATAACTCATTAATTATCTTATTTTTCTCGAGGAATAATTAATTAAACACTAATTTATTATTCCTTGTCAAATTTGACTAAATCCCTTAGGAATAATTAAATAAATCATTATTTGTTTATTATTTCTTAACCAATTTCTTGAGATGATAAATAAATCATTTATTTATTTATTATTTCTAAATAAAAGTTTAAATACTTTTTCCCTCCTAACCAAATATAATAAAATATTCCAAGTGGTTATTCCAAGAATGGGGTTAATAATATTTTATTATTGCTCATTATTCGAGGATAACTCAATATTTTGTTATAAATAGAAAGGTTTTCCATTCATTATTCACTTTTGATTATTTTCATTATTGCACTCACTGTTGTAACTATGATTATTTTCATTGTCACACACCACTTTTCTGCCCTTTGAGATCCCATTGAGCTCAAACATTTTATTTGTTAGGTTTACATGTTATAGAGGAGAGAGACTCTACACAAGCTGAAGATGTTTGAGGATAGCCAAGAACCCATCCCATAAAGGGGGGCTGATAACATTTATTTGTTCCCTTCACAGGTGTTATAATAAAATATATTCTTTGTATATTTGGTTTCCATTGGATAGTTGGAGTTACTATTGTTTCTTTCTGTTGTTTAACTATGATTGTGGCATAGATCAGGAATTTGGTAGGTTTTGTTTCTATCAGTTGCTGCAGACCTATAATGTTTAACATCCATTTATAATGTTGAGAATTTTTTTCATCCACAGTCTTAAGTGTTTTATTTTCATACATCTTTGAGAGGAAAATACTACAACAACAACTGTTGAGGGGTTTGTACAAACTTCTGTAGCAAATGACAATTGTCTGTCATGTGTTGTCTTGTAACCTAATATATAGCACACCATGGCATTGCTCCTGCACTTGACCCAACAATGTTTTCCAGGTTCAAGGGAATAGACCCTCCCCCAATAAGATAATTCTGATAAACCAGGCAATGGTCCTTATCATGCCCATGGCCCTTGCATTTCAAACACCAAACTTCAATGCGCACCTTCAGTTGGGCATCCTTTCCCTTCTTCAGCCTTTGCAACTCTAGGTATGGACTTTCTAGCTGCGAGTGAATCTGTTGCACTCCAATGTTCGTATCTTGTATTGGCAAAGCTTCCAATCTCATCGTGATTTCCACATATTATGCTTGCATTACGATCTTCTGTTGTGACAATAGTAATCTTAAGTGGGGCAACAACGAGGCAATGTACCAATATTTATGTTGTTCATCTATGATGTTGATATTAGCTTGCTAAATCAGGCATTTTAACCGATGATCGAAATCCCACAAGGATTCATTCACCATTTTCTTTATCTCCTTAAACTCTGTAATATATTGAGCCTGAGATTTAGGCTTCTTAAACTCACGGTTCAACGCTTGCTAAGTATCTACCAATGTTGCAACAAGGTGATCTTGATAGTACTTGATATACCAGGTCAACGCTCTATCCTACAACGTTGTGACTAGCTGTGATTTCTTTAAATTATCATCAGTGATCTGCTGTGCGGTCCACACATTGTCTACAATGAACCATAATTGTTCGGGGTATTTGCTTCCTACCCCTTTGAAGATCGGCATCTTTGTTTTGTTCACCATGTTGAATGGTGGAGGTGGAGGTGAAGGTGTATGCGGTGGAAGTGGAGGTGAAGGTGTAGGTGTATGTAGTGGAGGTGGAGGTAGAGGTAGATTGGATGGATAAGGTATCTGTAGGATACCCTGATATACTAATTGTAGCACACTTCACGGCATATTCAGAATTGTTCCTGCATTGTCACTTGACGAGGATCACAATAGTGGACCATATCTAGAACTTGCTTCTTTGTTCCTTCTGGAAGGTTTCCCACTTCATGTAGTCCCAAACATCAAGGCAATGCAATAACCCATTTGTCACAAAGAAACTCCTAATCCAAGTTTTTAGAGATTGTAAGTACTTACCTTGTCATCAATTGAAGAGCATGTGCTCTACTTCATTGTAATTGATAGTTGTATCGATCACGAATTCAGTCGCAAATGCTGCAAGTGTTCGACCAATCCAGTGATCAACAGTCTACGCAATGTTGATTTTTGAAGCTTCTAAATGCTTCACTAGCTCTCAAGTCCACAAAATAAGGCCATCAAGTCTCCACGTACCCTAACTATCCACCAATCTAGATAGCCACTCGTGCATTTCATAAGGGAAGAAATAGAAAAAGTTCTTAGTTTCGTATGAGTATAGGTATCTACTCAACCACTCCTCCTTGGATAACTGTGAATTTATGTTATCCTGAGCTGCAAAGGTGTGTTCCTTTCGATAAATCCACTTCTCAATTAGTTTTTTGGCAGGGAACCACTTATTTGACATCATGCATTCCTTGGATTGTTCCCGATCCTGGCAACAGAACCATTTGTTGGCTTAAGGGGGCATGACCCATGTTCAAATTTATTCATGTCAACCAACAAAACCCTAACTGTTGGCCCTTTTGGAAACAACTTGCATAGTGTAGGATGTAGTCTCACCTGTAGTATTGGGGAATGCTTCAACCAGGTTTTTGCATCCAAAGACCTGTGTGATGGTCTTCCCAAAGTTCTTATAGCTTAGATCTGCCCTCATGCAAACCTATTCCTTCTTACTACCTACTATTGCAATTCTATCGAACAGACCTTCGCGAAGGTTGTTACTTGTACTTAGCAGGCATAAAAGGGACAGATTTACTACTTCCGTGCAATAAACTAGGTATTCTATAACCCTTAAGATCTAGATCTGTAGTCGCGCAGAACTACCCTTTTTGAGCAATTAACTACAAAAGATCTATATTACGTCTTCCCTATTTTCGTGAAGGGGTTTAATTATACTTATTATACATAAACATTACAAATATATCCTTTTCATGCATAATTAAATCATTAAGTCACATAAAACAGATCACAGAGCGAAGATACATGAACTTACATAAATAAATAAACAAGGCACAAATGCACATATTTGGCTCAAAATAGTCTTTATTAAGATATAACATTTAGATATAGACTTCTTATCCCTATGCACTCAGCTACAGGGGCTCACGCACTCAGCTGCAGAGTTGCCAAGGTCTCCGCACACTCAACTGCAAGAGCCTTCCCCTTTCACCTAAGTACAGGAACCAGACTTTTCCTGGCTTACAACTTTACCCTTAAAATTATTCTCTACCAAACTTCACCTCTAAGATTTGCTAAGACTCAACTATATATATCATTTTCATTAAAATACCATGTGCTGTGGACCATGAGTGAGTCTCAAAACTGACCTATCACTTACCCATACAAGGGACTAATGCCCTTTGACTCTTACTTAGCTTCATGCTCCGCTTCCTCATTTCGTAGAGACTTTACATTCTTCCACAAAAACTATTACAAAACATGACTTTTTGACAAAATTTCACCCTAGGGATCCCATCCCAATAACTTTCCTTAAGAAAATAATTTTTTTAAGAAGGTTTATTCCTAATTATGTTGAAATAGTTAAGGATATCACTGATATTCTGAGAAAGAATCATGAAGTTAAATGGACCATTCCTACAAGGTATGCATTTGATCAGATTAAAAATGCTATTGCAGAAGCTCCCATTTTAGCCAACCTAGATTATTCTAAACAACTTAGTATCTTTTCTTTTGCTTATGAAACTACCTTGGCTGTTGTTCTTTTGCAAAAGAATAAACATGGAGATGACCAACCTATTTCCTTTTTTTGTAAATTCATGAGAGATGATGAGCTAAAATATGACATTATTGAAAAACAGGCCTATTCTTTAGTTCAAGCCCTAAAACATTTTAGATTCTATCTCCTTCATTCTTTTATTATTGCCTATGTACCCAATAGTTCTACTAAAATTGTGTTAACTCAGCCTGATACTGATGGAAGGAGAGGGAGATGGATAAATAAGATTTTATAGTATGATCTCATTATCAAAACTACAAAGTTGGTAAAAGGTTAAGGCCTAGATAAGCTTCTTGTTGAGTAAATTTGTAAGATCTTGGGAATAAATTATGTTTTTGAAATCCTAACTGAGAAGAATCCACAAGAACCTTTTGAGATCCCAACATAGAAGAATCCACAAGAACCTTATGAGATCCCAACACAAAAGAATCCATAAGAACCTTCTTCATTAGACCAATCAATTATGATTCATATTGATGAGAAATTTTTATTATCAAAGTGGTACACTGATATTGTGAATTTTCCTAGGAATTTTGAGTGCCCATATGAATTTACAAAGAATCAATATAAAACACTGAAGTTGAAGGCCATAAAATATTGTATTGTTAATGCAAATATGTATTGGAAGTATCCTCTTAACATCCTTTTACTTTTTTCAGCATAAAATGAGACAGAAGGGATGATTGATCAATTTCATGTAGGTATTTGTGGAGGGCACTATGCTTGGAGGGCTACAACACACAAGATTCGAGTAGGGTTTTATTGGCCTATTATGTTTTCACAAGTGGGAGAAAATGTTATAAGTTGTACTCAATGTCAAATGTTTGATGGAAAATGGAGATTAGCAACACTTCCATTAGTTCCAGTACTAGTCCAAGCACCTTTCCTTCAATGGGGATTGGATTTCATTGGTGAAATTCATCCTCCATCAAGTAGTCAACATAGATGGATATTGAATGCCACACCAAATGGGTAGAGGTCATTCTAGTCATAAATGCAACTGATACTTTAGTTATTAAATTTATTGAAGAATACATATTGTCTATATTTGGATGCCCCTGTCAAATAGTGATAGATAATGCATCAATATTCAGAAGTGTATAGATGATTGAATTCTGTCAGAAATACCAATTCTTGTTGCATCATTCTACTCTATACTATCCATAGAGAAATGGACCGGTAGAGTCCTCAAACAAGAGTTTGGTTAAAGTCATAATGAAAAATTGGTTGATCATAAAAGGAGTTGGGACAGTCATCTTATTTATGCACTTTGGACCAACAGGATTTCACTAAAGAGATTGACAGGTAAATCTCCTTTTCAACTCGTTTATGGTAAAGAAGCTATATTTCCCACACATTTAGCTTTTCCTATCATGAAGTTTTTACAAGAAGCAAATGAAGAGCCTAATGATTTCTCTAGAATAATATATCATATTATATAAATTAATGAATATAGAAATGAAGTTCATTATAAGCTTTGGAAATATCAGAAAAAATAAATAAATAAATAAAATGAAAAGTTTGTTTGATAGAAAATCTAGGGAAAGAGATTTTAAAGAAGGATATTTAGTATTAATATGGGATGCTAGAAGAGAATACAAAGGAAAACATGGAAAGTTTGATAACATCTAGTTTGGACCTTTTATCATTGATGAGGTTAAGGATAATAATACTTTCATCCTGCAGAATTTGGAAGGACAGTATTCCCCATTGCTTGTCAATGGGAAATACTTGAATCACAACATTCAGTATTGAGAAGTTCCCCATTCATCCATCATTCTATATCACTGGAGAGTTTATTTTACATGCAGTATGTATTTGTTTCAATAGATACCCGATTAGCTCGAGGAGAAGGCACATGGATCTACAAGTTCTTTGCAACCTGTTGGAGGAAGTAGTCCCCAATTGGAGCCAATGTCGTAATATCCTTTATTTTCGATAAGCTAGTTTTTTATTTGTAAAAGAGGGTATGAAAAAATAAAGAATACAAAAAAAAATGAAAATGACAACAATTGAAAGAAAAAAGCAGATGAAATGAAACCCCATCAAAAGAAAATCTAAAACTGTATAAGTGAGCCTGTTTAAATGCCACTTCAAAAAAATAAATTGCATTGTAATAAATTAAGGTTTGTGTGCAGCTTGTTTAAATACCACAACCTGTTGTTTGATTTGAATCATATTGTTCAATCACGATCAAATCATTTAAATTTATGTTCTAGATTACTGAATAAGTTCACCAAATTGTTTAATCTTCATAGAACATTATTACATAGGATAGAATAGAATAAATTGTGGCCTAACATTCTCAAAATTTGGCCAATGAATATATTGGATTAAGGTTGGATTGATTAGTACTTAATTACCTCTTAAGGGTGATTAGTTTTTATACATATTTAAAATTTATTATGTTTTTTAACCAAAATCATAAACGACAAGGTGCTAAGAAGTCGACACCTTTGGATGATGATCTCCTTCCTTGCCCAGATCAACAGTGGGGAAAACATTTCGTACCCCCTTCCATAGTTACATGATAACGACAAAGGGGGCGGGGGGTCCAAAAAGTGGTTTTCCTCAAGGTGGGCCCCTTGTAACATGTCATTCCCTCCTCACTCCGCACCCCCCTGAAGTCCGCTTATCTATTTCATGCGCACATCATCCCGCCAATGGTCATTCCCTTTCCTATGCCTTCCATTACCCAACCATTTCACTCCATGTGTCCATATCCATTTCATTCTATCCGCTTATCTGTTTCTTCCAACTGTTACCATTCTTCCTTTGGCCATAAATGAGAATTCGTCCGTTCAGTAAGGGTTTTCCTCATGAATGAAAATCTTTCCGTTCAATAACGTTTTCCCTTAACAGTAATGTATTCTCTACTATAAATAAGTCCTTCATCCTTGTTACACAATTTTCCCTGACTTTGTCTTTTATTCAGAATCATTGGTTTCCTAAGTTCGATTGTTCCTTGTTTCTGCTCCGTGACGTAGATGAATTACCATCAAAACGAAACCTTCATTCTGTTAGGTATTTTCACGCCTAAAACTTTTGTTATATCTTCCTCCTAATTCTAAAAATAATGGCTCCTAAAATAAAATACCAACTCTCTGGTAGTCAAACCTCATCACAGGAAAATCCTAAAGTCTCTGATACCCTAGACCTTGATCACATTCCCTTAGCTTACCAGTTCTTCAAAATTACAGAAACAGAGTGAGAATTTGACATATTTGAATTGCACCATTGGTTAAAGTAGACTTACCAAGACTTTGAAGATGAAATCAACTTATGGGAATCTTTATTGCGCATGTACCTGTTTCCTCAGACCCATCCTTTTCCTGACTTAGTCATGTGGTGTCAAGCTAAGTACAATCCCCTACAAAGAACTATGGTAACTCTGAATGGACACATTTTGATATCCATCAACCCTAAAACTATCAATAAGATGCTTCTTATCCCTAAAAATAATTTCCTTAGCTTTGTCTCCACTGTTGTCTTAATGGATCTATACCATAAGCTCACTTCCCCCAAAGAGCTCAAATTTTTGAGATTTTTCTACCAGAAGATGTTGAAATTCCTAAAAAGAACCCTCCATATCTAGCATCCATGTTCCCTGAGAGAGCTAAACACATCATTTCCTTATTTTATTGCTTATTAGGTTACCAATCAAGTCAATGAGTAGATGAATTTATTTATCGATCTTCTCCAATGAAAACAAACCCGCTTTCATGTATAATTATAGTCAATTTTTTGGCTAAAAGTATGCATGAAAAATTGATGAAAATTACTACTGAAGGAGTATTTAAATATTCTTCTATACTAGTGCACATGATCATTTTTCAACAAGCAGACTGGTTGCCTATAACTTTACACAAGGAGGATGATCAACAAGTGATTCAATCAGTCACATAGTGGTCCACTTCATTGATCAGGAGGAACTTAACTAAGTTCAAGTTTTCAAATTTTATTGACTATTTTTTTCATCTAGTTACATAGATTCTCAATTGTCAGAGTGAGCCTAGGATAAGTCCAGAAATCAAAATGATCTTGCACCCAAGTGATCAAGCCAAGACAGGAGACTGATATCTTTACCATAATCATATCGAGATTAGGGTGTATGGCTTTGAACTAGATCCATACAAATTGCCCAAATATGTTCTAATGAGAATTTTCTCTCTGGAATATATTAGGCAAATGATCAATATGGATGAACTTCATTTTATTTCAAGGAACAGGAAATCTCAGTTCAAAATCAAGTCACAAGTAGGATCATTTATTTTCAATACCATATCAGTAGGTATGAGGTAGATTCAATCCTCAAATAGATGGGTTTCCAACCAAGTTTCACCTGGTCATATGACCCATTCGGTATAATCTCCAACTTAAGGGTGGAACTAAAAACCACACCTTATAATCATACTCCAAGACCAAAGATTGAGAAGTACAGAAATTAAGAACAGTGGGAGGAGAATACACTTTAGGAAGCAGAAGAATAGAATTTACCTCCTTTTACCCTCCAGACTCCCACTTCTCAAACCAGGCAGGACAAGAGGCCAAGAGAAGAATCTACATCCTCAACAAAAGGTGAAAAGGAATTCATTATTTATCAGAAGAAAGGACTGACTACAAAGGCACTACTACTCAAAGTCTGAAAGAGCCTTTAATCATCAATTTGGATGATTCATAAGTTTCTACAGGGACAGATGAAACTGTAATCACCACTCCATCCTCTTCTATAGTTTCACAGAATTTATGGAGATCACCTAGTCTATAGGAGTAAGTGAGGAAGAAGAGCCAAACATCTTCACTAATTTCCTTGAAATTAAGAAAAAAAATGAATCTTTGAAGGCAAATGTTTATGCTCAGTTTTGGAAACATGCATCAACTTCACAACACAAGTTATTGATAGCTTTTAATAGTGAAAAAGGTATAATTCAAATGGCATTCCTACAAGCCCAAGTGCCTTTTCCAAAGGCTTCTTTAGATTATAAGAAGGGTGTATTTTCCTTTGATTCCAACCAGATACATCGAGTCAACCAGATGGACATGCATAGGTAGTCTGGTGAGATGCTTTTCTCTATCATGACTAACAACGATATGGAATTATCAAAACTAAGGACAGCACTTTCAAATGTACATTCATACTTAAAGATAGAAAAGATATCCTCTTTGGAAAAGGATAACAGGGTAAAATCATTAGAATACTTGGTGATCAAAGTTGGGTATGACCCCACTGATGTTAAAGCTACAGAGGACATTATTAAAAAGAAGAATGCAAACATTGCAACATTAAGGAAGAAACTTAAACTACCTTCTAAAGAAGATCCTCAAAGCAAGGAAATACCAGAAAGTGAGCAGCATAAGGAAGAAATGCTCAAGTTGATCATTGAGAAAAATGTACAGATAAAGACAACGGAAGAAAAAATTTAGAAATTACTTAAAGAAAAATAATAATCTGCTCAAATAGCCATAGCTCCAATTACATATATACCTATTACTGTGTCAAGGACAACAGGGGAATCAACATCAGCATCAGAAGAGTCTATATCAACAGCAGGGGATGTAAGCAAAGTCATACAGGAGATGTCTCTCCAGAGACAATAGAATGAAAGGCTTCACAAGAAATTTAAGAATCTAGAGATTCACAAGATTAAAAATGACACTCTTTATGTTGAAGAGATGCAAAAGACCCATAGATTGACTAGAAGGATATAAGAGTTGGAAAACGATTCATTAATGGCTCAAACCTTGGCCCAAGCCAAGGAAATATTTGGGTAGACATCAATCAGGCTATAATTGGAGTTTGGCCCTCCATATAGATTATTTTTGAACAAGAAGAGATGATAAATATGTGCTAGACAACTATTGAAGAAGTTAGAGAACTTCTTAAGGATAATCCAAATGAAGCCAAAGACATGATTAAAGTTCTCAATTCAAAAACCCGAGCAATGTTGGAGAAGATTCAGATTTTGGACAGGACAGAAACTATTTTGGAGATTAAGAAGATTTTGCAGAAAAAGAATCTCATGACTCAATTGGAGATCAAGTGCCAAGCCTTGAAAACTGTTGTCCAAAGGTTTCATTTCAAGTTCAACTTACTCAAATAGAGAGGACTAGTAGGATTAGTGGCACCAGATGACAGGTTGATTAATTTGGAGGAATAATGTCAAAAGAATTATCCAATTGCAACTAATAAAGCTATATTTTCAGGTATAAAGGGTCACCTTACAGGGAAGGAAATCTTATAATCTTTGGATTTTGATTTAATAATTAAGCATGAAATCAAACACGTATTTATTAATAAGCCTAATTTTGAAAAGTATACAGAGGTTGATGAAGTCTACAAAAAATTGGTTAATATTTCTATACCAAGTGAAGATAGGTGGGATCACTTATGTGAAATTATCAAGTAACTTTCATCACCTAGTGCCAGACAGCTAGGAAACATTTTTTGGGGACCAGATCATCAACAAATTCCTTAAAGATAGTGTGAGCATTCAACAGTTTTAGGATTCCTGTAGTTTTGTACTATTTTTTTATGTTTGTTAAAAAAGTCTCTAGAATATCTTTCATTTTGTATAAATAACTCTTCCTTGAGTTATTAAGGTTTGAACCCTTGGATGAGCTTTCAAAGCATAATTGTAATCAAACTGGAGATTTTCATCAAATTAATGAAAGGATTCTCAATTTGACTCAAATAGTTTGTCTCCTTGTGAGTTTTTCTTATGAGTTCATTTCATTATGTTTTTCTTCATGTATTTAAGTCTTTATGGAGAAATCTGGGTAAGATCAAACTGAATATTAGTCCATCCTAAATCCCCTATGAAGTTATAAACAATAATTAGAGAATATCTTATGAAATTGTTTGTTATTATAAACTCCTCTATATCAATAAGTTGTCACCCCTATCTACGTTAGATTAAATACATTTTGTTGAGCAAGAAAACATTGTTTACCTACATTCCTTCTTATAACCATTAAGTATTCTGTTTGAATATTTGGTAAGTTGTAATTCTTTGAGACTCTTTTATTCACTTAATTAAAATCAATTAACTATTTTAGACAAATAAACAACCCTTTCATTCTATTGGGAAAGTGTTAAGGTTTAAGCACGTGTTTTCAAACTGTTCATAACATTGGTCATCTAAAAAAAAGCTTTAAAACAAACAAAACATTTTTTATGCTCTTGCATGATTAATTAACCCAGAATCATCTCAGAGGACAACACTAGGTATGACCACATTATAAGCTTGTACTATTATCTGGAAGGGCACATAAAAAGGAAGAATATATCCTAACAGTTGACTCCAATCAAAGGAAGTGATCATGCTACTTGGAGGGGGTGTCGTAAGAATGGCATAACTGCCCCCTTGTGCCATGGGAAGGGGATGATTTCTCTCTAGTGTTATGGGAATGGGAGGACTTCCCCCCTGTTCACTAGAACCTAAAAAAACAAGAAGAACCTGAGCGGTATGAATTTCACTCTCTATAAGATAGGTATGATCAACTGAAGTTGGAATGAAATCAACCATTTTCTGAACCAATGGTTGTTCAGGAATGGATTCATGGGATTCACATTTAGAGAGAGCGAGATTGATTGGATTTGGATTCTGATCAATCACTTCATTAACTAGTGGAGGATTGGGAGAAATCTTCTGGTAAACAGTTGGAAGATGTGGCTGAGAAGTTGTAAGGTTTTCTAACACTTTGGAGGCTTCATCCATATAAGTACAAAGGTGAATAAGATTATTCCCTTCACATAACTTATAGGGAAATTTGACTTTACCCTATTTCCCATGGATCTTACTCTCGCTAGTGGAGGTTTTGTCACCAACATGATCTCTAGAATATGACGACAAAGGCCATTGTGAGCATATGGACCACACTTCTAATACCTTGGGAATACCAGGAGAATATCTAAGAAGGTGGTCACCCTTACATAACATTAAAGGGAATTTAAAATTACTTGGTTGATTGGAAGATTTGTCCATACTAGTTGTGTCTGTAGAAATGGTTGCTTGGTGTTGGCTTGAGGGGGCCTAACCCAGGTTCAACGTTAATTAGCCAAACAAATCTCAACACTACTGGCCCTTTCGGCATCAGCCCATGGAGTGCAGACCGAGGTCACACCCGAAGCAGTATGGGGGGATGCTAGAACCAAGTTTTTGCACCCTGAGATGGTTGTGATGTCAGTTAATTGTCTCTATCCTTTCCTTTGCACAGGTCACTTAGCTCTAGGGCTTGCGAGACTATCCCCTTATTCCACCCTTCAATACCTCCATGAAAGGGTACAATCGACCTTCGCGCAGCCCTATCCTGTTGCTCAAGTACTTTTGTGCTGCTATTGCAGCGTATCGTGTAGATTCACCGATTAATCTAAGTGACTTGCTTATCTTTCTCAAACAAATATAGTTAACACTGCTTAAACAGATATCCGTAATCTCATTCAGTTTTCCAATGTGATTACATTCATTCGCACATCATATAAGCATAATAAAAGGAAATTCATACATAAAATGAAAAGATGTATTAAGAGGACAAAGACACAAAAAATGTAGAATATTTCTCTTTATTGATGTCTTCCAAGTAATTACAAACTCTATTCACCCTGCGCACATAGCTGCACAGGTCCGTGCACTCAGATGCGGACTTCTACCCTAGGCCTCTATGCACTCAGTTGCAAAGCCTCTACCTATGCTACGACCCAAGACTTAGACTTCTTACTTCAAAGCTATGAATCTCTTACATGATTCCTTGATTATTATTATCCTAACTACTTAGAGCTTAACTCTTTTTATACAATCCCATGGTTTGCGGACCATGGGTAGATCTCTTACAGCCAACTTTACTTTACAAAACTAAGGGTGGACAACCCTTGATGACTTATGACACCTTTGTACTCCATGACCACAAAATGTGGAGTCTTTAAAATTTTATTACAACATTTTACTCAAACATGGACTTTTAGCCCCAAAACTATCCTTGGGGGATCCTGCTCCCTACAGGCCCCCAACACAAACATCATGACTGGCCCTCGAGTCACTCAGTCGGTGCAGATATCTTTGCGTGAAGCCCTTCTAGTTCAACCCATATGACCACTACCTTGGTCATGCACTGAGCTACTGCCTGCTTCATGTCTTCAACTATCTGCTCAGTCATTGCTTTTGCGTTGTCAGCCTGAAGCTTTTGTTGCGTTGCCTATAAAGTCACAAGCTTGTCTTCGATATTTCCTATGACTGCATAAGCCTCCTCCAGCTAGGGCTTTAGTATCACCTTTAGCACTACTTCCTTGTGCAGTGTAGTGTCCACCTGTTCTTTTAGCTACTTGGCCTCCTGCAACTTGGTTAGTCTCTGTGTCAGTGTGACAATTTGCGTTGTTCCCTTAACCTCATCATAGCACTGTTGTAGCTTGTGTGCTTCTATTTATAGCCTCTAGATATTGGGGTCCTCCTACACACTTCTCAGGACCTCAAATGACTATTCAAACAACTACGTGTAGTCTAATACTGCATTGTCCACCACCGCTACTACTTCTGTGACAATAATTGCCCATTGTTCCTTCACTTTTGGCGAAGTGGAAGGATGGGCCCTCAATTGAAGCTCTGTAATTTTCAGGTTCAACTCCATCTAAACTCACATCATCTTAGTCCAAGTGTTGCGCACCCCTATGGCCAACTTGCAGATGCGTACCTCAATTGGATCCTCCTCTAGAATGACCAACTCTGGGACCATTCGGCATGCCACCTCAACGACCTACTTAATTTTCTTACTATGATTAGTTGCCTCGGTCTCAACGACGATGGTAACATTTCTCAGTAGGGCCATCTGCTTGTTGTTGATTAGTTGTTTTTTGATCACCTAGAGGGCGCGGTGCTCTCAGGCCCTCAGTTTTGCAATTACTCCATCCTAGAAGAGGTTGAGTGCTTCACGTGGGAGCACTGCTAGGTTCAACCCTACTCCCATTAGGGCACTGACAGTGGGCCTGTTAGCCTCATTCTATGTGGTCAATGCTCCATCCAAAAGCACTAGCACACTAGAAGCCTTTGTGTCCAGCATATCAGTAGCCTCTGAAGTGTCGATAGCCAAGCTAGTAGACACTGTGCCAGCTTGTGACACACAGGTCTGCAATTCCTTCAATCATATCTAGATAGCCCCCATGATGATCTACTGTTGTTGTTTGAGTTATTGCATGGTCTCCGCGATGACATCCCTGACTATGTCACCGATATCATGTAAATCACCCTCTGTTGATGTGATGGGGTCTAGCGAGGTCTTGGTTGCCTTTGATTTCTTCCTGGACCCTCCCTTCTCCAACACTCTTCGGTGCTTGATTCAAGCTGGCATCTACTATGGGTCCACGCCATGCTATTTTGTCTCCTCTTCTATCTCAGGTAAAGGTGACCTCGGGCATTTCTCAAAGCCCTACTTTGTCCCACCTGTCTGCTTTCATGTCTGCTACGCGTCCTCGCGCTCCTCCTAGGCCTTATTAGCGGCCTCCTTTTTCCTCTTCTTGGCTAGCTATGCCATATTAAGCTTGGACTCCTCCTTCTTCTTCTGTGCAATGGACTTGCTCCCGCCCATCGCCAAGTCTATGGTAGTGCACCACTCCACCGGCCATTGATCAAGCACCGCATCAATGGCATCATCCATGGCCAGATATGACAAGTTGTACCACTTCTATGTAGGGTCCTTCCATGCCCTAATGGATACTCAATGGAAGTAAAATTTGAATTCGGTGTAGCCCTGCAAGTTGACATACATTGTAGGTGACAATCACGGTTTGTGATTCATGGCCATCCAAACGTTCATCTCCATCAAAATCTAGAAGATCTTGCTATCCCTGACTCACTACACATCCTTCGTCACCCACAGCGAAGCGTACTTCACTACTTTAGGGAGGTCTAATGTGACTGAAGGGAACTGGTTGTCCTCTAGTAGCTCCCATGCTACCATCACAATTGATAGCAAGATCCAAACGTAGCGGAACGTCTTGCTGAGCTCTTGTGCTTCGCGGAAGTTCACTAGGAAATCTTTGCAAAGGTAGTCTGACCAGTTGAATTGGACTCCTTCAATGCATTGTGCTATGAGCATGATGATAGGCATCGACACCTCATCGGTGCAACACTTCCTCATTACTTTCCCTGTGAGGATCTACGTGGCTACCTTCACAGCGGGGTCATAGATGCTGTATATGGCGTACCCATGCTTCTTCTTCACCAGTTTAAATTTTTCCTTCATTGATTCTGTAAGAGCCTTCTCACCACCCTTTCCACCAAATATCATGGCTAGATTCTCTCCTGTGCATGGCAGTTGCTTTATTCGATGAATCAACCTATCTGTGATGGGTATCGGCTCCTCTAGCCAAAGACACCATCATGCACCAAGCACAACAGCCACTTTATGACCAAAATTGTCACCGAGGTGCACTGTAGTGTGGAACCTAGAGCAAGTTGAGCAACCCTACCTTTTCTACTCCCATGAGCCACCTCTGTGGCTCCAATGCGGTCATTCCCATATTCATATCAATGATGCGGCGCATCAGCTACTCGGTCACTAGGTGTGGGAACTTCTCATGGTCCGCCGAGTCCCAGTATTCAAGCTTTAGTAATGGCACTCTTGCCAAGCACAGATCGTTGAAAACAATTTCATCTAGTAGTAGAGGGGTTTGCAGGGGATTCTTACTCTCATCGATGTCCTTTGGTACCTTGGATTTAGGCTTGCGCGAAGGGACATACTCTGGAAACCGAGTAACATGGTCCACACTTTGGGCTTCAACCTCCTCCACTTCAACTCTCACATTCTCATCACCCATTGGGATGTCTTCGATGTCCTCCTCTTCTGGTTCTAAGTTTATGGCCTTGCTGTTGTGTAGGTAAATCCCCTCTGCAGACAAAGGCGATCCCACTAGCCTAACTGAGGTCTAGCAACAATCAAACAACGCTAACACGCAGGTTCCTAATTGCAAAATAAAGGCCGAGATGAGAGCCTACCTCGAATCCAATGCTTATATTCGTAGAAGAGTCGTCGCTTCTGTTATTTCACTTCAGCTGGTCACAATCCTCACGATCTCCGTGAACAGACACCTGCACATGCAAAGAAAAAAACAAATACAAGCACAAAATCCGGGAAATGCAACTATGTATCAGTCAGAAAGGATACAACTCAAACATCAAATAAAGACACATGAGTGGAACCATAATGATAGTCGTCTATTATTATTGATAAAAAAAAGGAGAATACAACCAAGTTCTAATGTTAGATCCTCCTTTGGATGGGTCCAGCCAGCAAGTCCCTCAAGCATTCACCCTTGAAGGTAGATATCCCAAGACAAAACTCTCTCTCACACAAGTTTACACAAGATGGAAACACTTCACAACCTTCCTCAAGCACTCTAGCAATCCCACACTTATCACACCAGCTGCCTATCAAGCTCACACTATTAGCAATGCTCTAAACACAATCAATTCCAAACTAGCAGCTCATGGCAATGGTGAAGGCTTAAATAGGAGAAGGAGTCTCCATGAATGGTGGGAGGATGAGCTTATCTCCAAGGAAGGTGGCTCAAATGATGAAACAAACATGCCAGAGAAGGGAGGGCGACATTTACAAGGCCAACAACCAGGTCTGGAGTCATCTGGAAGGCCGGCTGTTAGAACAAACTCGCCCAAACTCGATCATCGCAGATAAATAACTGCTTTGGAGCGCTGACATTGCTGCTGAATAACAAAGAAAGTCATGTCAGCGCGGTCAGATATAAGTAACAGACGCGCTCTCACATGAAATTCGACCAGTGCGGGAATCACGTGTACTTCCGCGCTGGCAGCGCATGAGGTCTGTTTTGGAGTGCTCTTCAGCGCATTTATTTTTACAACAGTCGCGATGATAGAAGAACTTTGACAAAGTGGGTCATTTGGCAACATTAGAGAGCATGAGCATGATTAATTTGGTCTCATGACACAGCAGGAAGACTGACAGGGATACAGTGACAAATTACTGTGTAACAGATGCCCCCTAAAGCATGAAGCCCGAGAGAGTGGGAGGGTTGAAATGTTTTATGAAACTAGCTGAACAGGAACACCACCAGGAAGAACCTACACGAAATACAACTGATATTTCAAATACATGATGTACATGGTATGGGCACAGCCATCCATAGCAGAGTACATAAAAATCTGGATCCCAGGTATGGACACAGCCATCCGATGAGGATCAATGAATGGACTCAGGCATGGTCGCAGCCATCTAGTGAATGAGTCATGTAGTGATTATAATAATCCAGAAAATGCAGCCTGGATCCTGACATACAAAATCCAGGGTCTTGTGCTCTAACTCGACCCGAAAAAAGTACAAGTTCAAGGATGCGAATGTAGGAGTCGAAGTCGAACATACGAGAACATCGTCTAATTACTAGTCAATGATGAAAATTTTTAACAGACGCGAGAGGTACCACCAATAATGACAATGGTCCTCAAGGTACTATAGGTACAATCCACGGCGTGCGAATTAGTGAGCCGGTGTCGAACACCCGTAGAATCATCCGATCGGAGGCCAATGATGAAAACCTCGCGTCGAACACAAAGAACCTACCATTGAGGCATGTAGGCTCTAAGGCACCTAAAGGCAGTCTCTAGGTCAACTTCCTTGATAATGAGCTGAAGTCGACAGGAAGTGACCTTGATCGAAGGTGGGCCATAATGTTTCCCACATCATCGACACAAGACAGAGAGGGATAAAATGTTTTGTGTGAGGTATCAGAGGGAGGTTGAGTATTCTGCAGAGGTCAACTTCTCTTGGACATATCGGTGGCACGACAGTGGACTTGGCAGTATTTGATGTCAAATGATCAGGGGTCATGGTGATAAGGCGATGAGCAGATGAATAGTCAACAGGATAACCCAAACCCATGGAGGCAAGTGTGAAACAAAATGAGATGTCCCCACCCAGACACGAATGCAGGCAAGTGCCATGTTCAAGAGTGACATACTGCCAACACGAAGATGATTACGGTTCCTTTATTCCCCCACCATTTCTGGTGAGTACCCCAGTTATTTTTGGATGGCAAGCTTGACGGGGATAGCATATGCTTGAGAGGCGTCATCACGACGGAACCCGATGTCATAAAGTTTTAAAGAGTCTGACAAAGGAAAAACTCGGCGTCTTTTCATATTTAGAGAGTTTGAAAAGACAGCGAAAAGGAAACTCCAGGGGTGTCCTTTTTCGTAAAGTTGTGTTTCTCAAGCCCGAAAAAGATAAAACTATGCTCGAAAGAACCACCTGATCATTACGACCTAGGAGTACTTTTCATAAGTAGTGACTTTGATCTGAAAAAGTAAAAAAGTGATCAAAACCACAACGCTTCGTGACCATTAACGAATTCGAAACGACAAAAACCCGGTGATCTTTTTAAGTTTAAACGGTCGAAAAAAGAGCTTTAAAAGCGACCACCGCTCACTTCTTTTAACGAGTCAAGAGGGAGACTCGGCTATCTTTTCTTATTTCACATCGAAAAAGAGCTTAAAGCCGACGTTTTGGAACCAAGTGCGTGTAGAACCGTCGTAATTCCACCAGCATAAGAATCTGCACAAGGAACACCGCACGCGTAAACCTGTTCGAAATAATATAGACAACATGCATAAAAACATAGTAAAACTATATCGGAACCAAGCATATGGTAAAAACCATCATAAAAAACCCATATCGATGAAAAGTAATATTTAATTTTCAAAATTTACCATAAATAAGAGGGTAAACCAAATTTTTTACCATTATTACCATTTAGAGCTTTGGAGAACGACTTGGAGCTGTGAGGTTGACGAGCCAAATTCCACCTCGTACGTGCATCGAAGATCCTACAGTCTGTACCAGGTAGGTTCATCTTCCCTTACGCTCCATTTTGAAGTCTTTTTGCTGCATTTTAACGGTGGGAAGGGGCGGTTTGGGCGGATTTTTTTAAACTTATTCCGCTCTCGGTCAGAGCGGATTTCCCTATTGGGTCCGCGCTGATCGAAAAAACTTCCAAAGACCACTCCCGAATCAGCGCGGAAGAGTGATGTACTTCCATGCTGACCCGGTAAAAATTATCAAATGGCGCCATGATCAGCGCGACTGTTTTAAAAACAGTCGCGCTGACGCCGCACAACAAGTTTTTGACAAATTGAACGTGTGAAACTTTATGAACAGGGCCCTAATGAAATTTTTTAATCATGCAAGGTATGATGGCGTTCGTTTGGCAGGAACGCGCTCATGATAACGAGGATATAGCGGCTTCTGCCGATGTTGGGTGCCGAAATGCAATGCGGGGGTGCGGGTTGCTTAAATTCTTCCTAACTCTGCGCCTGCGAGCACAGCCTGACCTTCTTGAATTCTTGATCAGAGCCTGGAATCCCACTGATGGGAAGTTTGTGATCCGAGGCCGAGACATCGATTTTGACTACACAGATATCTATTTTTTGACCGGGTTATCACGTCGAGGTGAGATGCCTATTCTGGAGGGGCAGCAACCCGGTGGTGATACTCTAGATATGCTGATGGCCCAGGTGTGCCCACAGGCACGCAAGACACGGAGCAGGAAGGTAGCAATTCCTACGGTGGAGGACATCGTCCTTCAAACTATACTCTTCATGGTGATTCGGGCAGCGGGCTCCTTGGCCAATAATGAGGCCTCGAAGGCCCATCTTCGATTGGCTCTCGAATTCTTGAATCTATTCAACTGGGCAGCGATAGTAATGACAAGTATGAAGAGACAGCTGACCAACTATCGTCGAGGTGAGTCGAAGCAGTTTGGCTACGGGTCGATTTTACTCCCGCTCATGCTGGAGCGGGTACCGGCATTGCAGCTGCAGGATATGGTCGTGGACCCACCTAGAGGCCCTCGAGAGACGAGGACCACACGATGGGGCCAGGTCATGCCACGAGGAGGTGGCGGTTGACCAGTGGCATGGGGAGTATACTTCCGAGAGTGGTTGGAGAGGCAGACTATTTTTGTGGAGGACTGGCCATATGTCGACATAGGCTTCCGTGGAGACCCAGACATGCCGCTGCCTGCTGGAGAGCAGTGGGATGACAGTGGTAAGACACGTGATCTCATTTTTTGATTTTTTATTTTTGTGATGTTTTTTATTTTTTCATGTACATGTCCTAATGACAAACGCTATGGTATGCAGATGTAGGACCGGCGAGACCCCTCGGCCTGGCCCTAGAGGCGCGGAGGGATGCACAGGGTATTAGAGCTCTATCCCTGGCTACTCCGGGAGATGATACGATGGAGACCGTGATACGGAACCTTGAGGGCTTGCTGATAGGGATCCCAAATTTCCAGTGGATAGAGGAGGTCCCCATAGCGGCTCAGATCCATACAGTGGGAGTAGAACCTAGGATGCACTGCCTTTTGAGGCGGGTGGCACAAGCGGCTACGGGTTATAGGGAGCACAACCCACCACAGTAGATATCTAGGTCTTTATTCCCTACTGGTGATTTTTGAGAGACATGTGTCTCAGATGTACAGAGAACACAGGCCCTATCTAGACATGTACACTTATTTTTTGATGATGCACGGGGTGCAAACATTTTGGACACACACACACACACATATATATATATATACATATGTTTTATGGTCTATTGTACTTTATGCTTCTTGTATTATGTTGATTCACATGTTATGCAAATGCATGTCCAATACATAATTAGCTAATGCATCGGTTAACGTATTAAGTCATCTTGGAATATGTTGATAAGTAATGAAATCAAAATCCCTTTCTAATAACTTAACACGTAAATACAACCTTAAAATCCGATGATCTCTAATGGAATAACGCCCGTTGAGTTGGTGGACTACAAGTTGAGAATCCAAGTTTACAACCAATGTGCGAACGCCGAGGTTAATCACCTCAGCTAATAATTCAATCACAGCACTATATTCAGCAACATTGTTCGTCGTACAACCCAGACAAACCCCTTGAATATCTAATAACTCACCATGAGGATCATAGATCACCCATGCCACAGATGACAAGCTGCGAGTACTGCGGGAAGCACCATCAGCGAAACCAACGTAAGGCAATCCAGACATCTGTTCAAGAAGCAAAAGACACAATAAGCAGCAATCATGCCGACATACCAAAATAAAAACTAAAACAAACATACACACAACACACTACTGAAAGCATACGTATGTACAAAGAGAGAGTGCCTGGACTCATGCATAATATTTTTTGAGATAAAGCCCATTTCGGGGCCTATCCATGGGATTACCTTCATAATCTATAAGCTCGTAGGCACCTTTTTGTAAAACTCTTTTCACAACGTAGGGCCCATGCCACATAGGCTAGAGTTTTCCTGCCCCCAGCTTATCGTTAGCTTGATCATAGAGCAGTACTAGGTCTCCCTCAATGAAAGAGCGGCGGTTAACAGTATTATCGAAGTGATTTTTCACTCGCTTCTTCTGAGCTTCAATAGCTAGGGAGGCTAGACAACGAGTCTCATCCAACCGTTCTAAGTAAAGAAGACGCTCTTCTGCTGGAATAGTATCAGGGAGCAACTTGACGGCTATCTTTAATGAAGGAATCTCACACTCAATAGGAAGGGTCGCCTCCAGTCCGTAAACTAACTAAAAAGGAGTGAAACCGGTGGCGTCCTTCACGGAGGTACGGTAGGCCCACAAAGCAGAGAACAACATCAGATTCCAATTGGACTTATGCATGCCAACAGTTCTTTGAAGCATCGTGACCAAAACCTTGTTCACGGCTTCCACTTGACCATTTGCCTAAGGATAGTACGAAGTCGAACTATCATGCCTAAGGCCCAACTGGGTTGTTAACTCGGTCATCATGTGATTACGAAAATGTTTTCCGTGATCAGTGACGATGGCTTGGGGTACTCCGAACTGTGAAATAACATGGTTGAACAAAAATTGCGCCGCGTTGTGACCGTCTTCTAACAATGTAGGCATCGCCTCGGCCCATTTCATGAAATAATCAACAGCGCCGATGATGTACCCATGCCCCCCGGCCGAGTGAGGGTTACAGATCACATAATCGATGCCCCATTTGGCAAAGGGGCCGACGGTTACAACGGGGTGCAGTGGAGCAGGGGGTGCACGCATCTTCCGTTGGTAAATCTGGCACTCATGACATGAATGGACAGCAAGAATGCAATCCTTGAAAATGGAGGGCCAGAAATAGCCGGCACGGAGGATTTTCTGTGCGGTGGCATATCCAAACATGTGACCACCACAAGCACCACAGTGGCAGTCATTCAGAACTCTCTCTGCTTCTTCGAAGGTCAAGCATCGGCGAAGAACAGAATCAACACCGAGACGGTACAGGGTGTCCCCAACGATGCGATATGGTTGGGATTGATGTCGGATCCGTCAACGAGCATCTTTAGAGGTCTCGGGACGGAAGGAGGATGTCTACAAGTAGACAATAATATCCTCGTACCAGGGATCGAGGGTGTTGATGAGGAAGAGAGTTTCATCTGGAATGGAATCCTCTAACTGAGAGGAAACAGCAGGGGTTGGAAAAGAACACAACAGCCCGGCGAAGACAAGTGATTTCTTAGACTTGGCAACAGTGAATTCCAAGTCAAACTCTTGGAGGATGACTATCCACTTCGAGTATTTGCCCCCCAGCAACTGGCGTGACAGAATATAGGTCATGGGGTTGCAATTAGAGATCATTGTCGTAGTACGTAACAAGATGTAGTGATGGAAATGTTGAACAGCGCAAATAGCAGCGAGGGCCAACTTCTCGACATAAGCATATCGAGTTTCCGTATCTAACAAGTTGCGGCTAAGGTAGTAGATAAAATGTTTGATGCCATCGTCGTCATCCTGAACCAGAACCATACCGATGGTGGTATCAGCAGCGGCCAAATACAACATGTAATCGCGATGATAATTCGGAGGTCGCAACAAAGGGGCGGAAACTAGAAGAGTTTTAAGATGTGCAAAATACTCCTCAGCTATGGCATCCCATCGAAACGGGGTGTCGCGCTTGAGTAACCGCGTGAAACCTTTTGCCACTTCGGCATAATTCGGGATAAATCATCGCAAGAAGTTTGCTTTACCCTGCAAACTCTGCAGTTGCCGCAAAGAAGAAGGGGGAGGAAGATTCAAAATGGCTTCGAATTTAAGGGGATCCAAGCAGATGCCCTCTTGGGAGACGATAAACCCGAGAAGTCGGCCAGATTCTACGCAGAAGACACATTTATGCGGGTTAAGTCAAATATTGTAGTGTCGACAGCGGAGAAAAATCTCGCGGAGATGTGACGGGTGGTATGGGCGCTTAGCCGAATGAGCGGGGAGGTCATCCAAATAACGTTGTACGATGTGCCGGATATCGTGAAAGGCGTAAGGCATCGCACGTTGAAAAGTGGCACCGGCATTCTTGAGACCGAAAGGGAGCTTTTTGTAAGCGAAAGTACCCCACGGACAGATAAAGGTCGTCTTGTGTTGATCAGCGGGCGCGATATTAATCTGGTTGTAGCGAGAAAAGCCATCCATAAATGAATATATCTCACTCCTAGCACACTCATCAATGAGTTGGTCAATGAAAGGTGTGGGGTAGTTATCTTTTGGGCAGGCTCGATTAATATCGTGATAATCAACACAGACACGAATAGTACCCTGCTTTTTATCCACAGGGACATGTTAGAGACCCAATCTGTGAGTGGGATAGGGTAAATGAAACCAGCTTTAAGAAGTTTTTCAACTTCCGCTTTGATAGTTGCGGCCTTGCGGGGCTGCATAGGGCGTAAACGCTGACGAACAGGTTTGGCTCCTGGATAGGTAGGTATCTCATGCACTACAATGTTTGGATCAATGTCGGGCATCTCTTCATAAGGCCATGCAAAGACGTCACGGAACTTGCGAAAAAGCGCTATATAGATTTGAATCTCCTCAGGAGTGCAAGTGACTCTGATATAGATGTTCTCGACAATCCCTGGTTTGACAGAGATGTCAATAGGTTGGGTCTACGTAATGTTCCCCAAATTCCCTTCAGACGATACTTGATAGATCTGAATAGGCGTCTGAAGAGGTTGTGAAGGGAGACACGGAGCAAACCGCTCGAGACAAGCCAATGTTTCCCAAAGGGTAGGGAGAAACGAGGAACGGTGGTGAAGATTGAACCACGGAGGTTCCTCGAGAAACATGGTCTCTATGATGGCTTCGTCGAAAGGAAATATTTCCTTTAATGGATCCGAGGAGGCACATTCTCCAAGACAGGGGGAATAGTCGTATGAGTCAAGAGCTCCGCTTAAAGAAGTGGGTTCAGCAGGAGGAGCCGATACAGCAGTGATTTCGATGTAGTTTAGCTCGGTGGGACTCAACGGCATCTCCTCGCCCCATAATTCGATTTGGTCGATGGGGGGAAGGACCCAGGGATCAGAACGAACCGAAATCATACTGATGGAGGCGAGGTTGGGAGGTGGGAGTGAGAAAACACCCATAAGGGCGGGATCTTTGAAGAGCCCGGCTCCCACACTCTCAAAAGGGATGGAGGTATGCTCCACAAAAAGCACATTTCCTTCAGAAGAAGAAGCGAAGAAGGAGAGCTGGTCTACCGTGACAATTTTCCCTTGGTGAGGGAAACGGATGACATGGAAGAGGGATGAAGCCACGGCACGCATGGCATACGTCCAACTCCGGCCCAGAAGGAGGTTGTAAGTAAGATTTGCATCAACGACCTCAACTTCAACTTCAACGGTTTTCCCTTCTAAAGTGATCGGCAATCGTTGAAGAATACCATAGGGACGAGATTCTCTCCCATCGAAGGCCTCCAGTGTCGTAGGAGATTGGCTCAGAGTCGGAGACCCGATCGCTTTCCAACAAGAAATAGACATGATGCAAGTTGACGCGCCCTCATCAATAACCGTATGATGAATCGTTTTTTAATTGATGATGACTTGTATAAGAAAAGCGATCTAATGAGGCAGCCTTGGGACATGGCTCTCGAGATCAAAGGTAATCAGATCTGAATCTGCCGGGACGATGCCACCGATGGCCGATAGCAGGGACTTCTTCTGAGGGGGGAAGCTCTGGAGAACTTCTAAGGCAGACATAGCCTACGGAGCCTGCGCTAAGTCCTCAACTATGTTGTAGTGCAGAGCAGCATGAGCATTTGGGTTGTAAGATGATCTCCTCAGTACTCCTTTGGGAGGGGGTCGGATGGTCGTCTCAGTACTTGGTCTCTCGATATGGAGCAGACCAGAGCTGGACGAAGGAGCGCTTGAGGGAACCTCGGGCTCCTTCCCGACGGACGACGGATACTCCTTTGTTCGAGTCGTTACATGAACGGGAATGGATCCAGCCATGAAGACTTGGGAACCAAAGGGAGAAGAAGACGAATATGGATCAGCCACCATTTGAGTCTGTTGAGAGGGGAAAGGTTCTTTAAGAACCGCAGGAATCCCAGGAGTGCCTTTCAACAAACGACTAACCTTGGACCGCCTTGGGCAGTCTTTAGTATAATAATCCTCATCACAGATGAGACAAGGATATTTGGGTTTGTGCTTAGCTCCTTCCTCGGATGGAGGTTTGGAGGAATCCTGTTTAGGTTGTTCAAACTTATTCTTTGCTTTCCCCTTTTTCTTTCCTTTCGAGGCCTTATTCGTCGTGGTCGACTGGACGGCGTTAACCTCGGAAGTACTTCTAGAATTTGAACCACCCTGAGAAGTGTTTTCGTTAGAAGCATTCAACTTTTGCTTCCCAGGGTTCGAGGATGGTTTTTTGGACGACGGATTCACAGAGCCAATAACTCCATCAACAGATGGCTTTGGTGGAGCCTTGGATGTACCGGGTCTCGGGGCATCAGGAAAATACTCATACAAAGTACCTGACTGAGTAAACTAAGTCAAGGTACTGAGCACGCGCGATCGCTTGCTCTTCAGTCACACAGGGTCCCATAGCAATGTCCCGTGCAATCTTAGGGACAAAGGAAGTTGTGAACCAATCGGTGAGGAGTTGATCAGGAATCCAAAACTTGATCAACCGGCGACGCCTTCTCCATTCATGTATATGATCAGAGATGTGTGTAGCCGTATCCTGCTTGAGAGACGTAAGGATATGGGTCCCTGTCTCGTACCAAATGGGTAACAAAAAATGAGTGAGGAATGCCATAGCCAATGAATTGAAATCTTGAAAAGACCCACGGGTCAATTCAATGTACCATTTAGCAGCGGAGCCGGTGAGTGTCCTTTGGAAAAGGCGAAGTCGAACCGAATCATCAAGCCATGAATTAGACGAACACCATAGGTGATAAGTCATTACATGGGCTTGAGGATCCTCTCCAACTTTGCCGTCGAATTTGGGACAGTCTTCGGTTATCTTAGTTAGAGCTAGTGGCCATTGTGGATTATGCAAAATAGGATCATTTCTTAACTTCGACACATCGGGCAGTTCCAACGTCGTTAGAAATGGTAGCTGCGGGTTGAAGGACATCTGCGAAAATGAGGTAGGGCCAGAGTTCCATCCAGTTGCTGGTTGCCCCCATTGACCTTGTCCGGACGGACCAGGTCCAAAAGGACCTTGTCCATAGGAACTTTGTCCATAAGGGTTATATCCGTAACCGGATGGTTGATTCTGGTTCTGCCCCCCAGCGCCCCATTGGTTACCATACTGTCATGTAGGAGCAACATTGGGTTGCTGATAATTTTGATAAGGGCTGACCTGCGCCTGTTGGTAATTTTGATACGGGGCGAATTGATTTGGCCCCTGGGGTTGCTGGTATCCATATGGTTACTGGGCTCCATATTGAGCCTGGGAACCAGGCGGCATCTGATAAGAAGGTTGGGATTGGTACCCACCTTGTGGCTGGAGACCAGTTTGATTATAGGGTTGGTAACTGAGTTGAGCTTGAGAAGCAGGAACCATCTGCATGCCCGGTTGAGCCGCCCCAGAGAGATATCCTTGCGAAGACTGAGGTTGGGCCATCTGGCCGGAAGGTTGTTCTGGTTGGATCTGAGGCGGACCTACTTGCCCAGAAGGTTGAACTTGTTGGGGTTTTGGTTGTCCTTGTGCAACCGAAGGTTTTCCTTGTAGACCAGATGGCAGACTAGGCTGAGCAGTGGGCTGGCCTTGCTGCATGTAAGGCTGGCCACCTTGCCCAGAAGGGTAACCTTGCTGGTTTCCGGGTTGTCCTTGTTGCGCGTAAGGTTGTCCCGGGTTTCCAGAAGGTTGCCCAAGATATGTATAAGACGGACCAACAGAGGCCAAAGGTTGTCCCCAGTATGGTCGCCAAATTGTTGTGTAGGTAAATCCCCACTGCGGACAAAGGCTATCCCACTAGCCTAACTGAGGTCTAGCAACAATCAAACAACGCTAACACGTAGGTTCCTAATTGCAAAATAAAGGCCAAGATGAGAGCCTACCTCGAATCCAACGCTTATATTTGTAGAAGGGTCGGCTTCCGTTCTTTCACTTCAGTTGGTCACAATCCTCACGATCCTCATGAAAAGACCCCTGCACATGCAAAGAACAAGACAAACACAAGCATAAAATCCAAGTAATGCAACTATGTATCAGTGAGAAAGGATACAACTCAAACATCATAATAAAGACACATGAGTGGAACCATAATGATAGTCATCTATTATTATTGATAAAACGAAAGAGAATACAACCAAGTTCTGATGTCAAATCCTCCTTTGGCTGGGTCAATCAGCAACACATGCCTTGCAAAGCTTGTAGGGGATGGGAATAAGCCTCTCTCTCCTTGATCACTTGGACATGGATCTCCTCCCTAAGGATTTAGCCTCATAGGGATGAACAAGGCCTCTTGCAAGATGAGCTTAGCAATTCTCAGACTTTGGGAGCTTGAAAAGTAGAATTACTAACCAAGAATTACCAACTAGCTTGTCAAAGGGGAAAGAACAAGCTTATATAGAGATAGGAGGAGTAGATAAGACCATCCACTTGA